>PITA01000514.1:202732-269609 GCA_004023965.1 Spilogale gracilis
CCTCTCTCTCCTTCCTTCTCTCTCTCTCCCTCCCTCCCTCTCTCTCCCTCTTTCCCTCCATCTCTTACAAATAAATAAAAATCTTTAAAAAAGAAAAAAAAAACAACACAAAGGGCTGAATCAGTTCAGCAACCCACAGGAAGTTAGATTGCGAGATCTGGGAAGGCCTCTTTGAGAACTGTTTAGGCTGAGGCCTGAAGGATAATGAAAGGGGTTTGTGGGGGGGCGGGGGGAGGGAGAAACTCCCAGATCTCCTCCGAGGCCCGCTCCACTCCAGCACAGCTAACCCTCCTGCGATGGGCTGAACTCCGTCCCTTGGTGAGGCCTGCCGCCACAAGGTCAAGTTGGGATCACTCCCAGTCTCCTGACACCCCTCCCACCCTGTCCCCCTCTGTTTATTGAATCATGAGTACCAAAATGTTTTCCTGGGGTGGGGGGAGAAAAGCTGAATTAGAACAGTGGCTTCCGAATCTGTTAAAAGCAGGAAGATGACACTGGAGCATGTATGTGAATTTTTTTTTTAAGATTTTATTTATTTGACAGAGAGAAACACAGCTAGAGAGGGAACACAAGCAGGGGGATTGAGAGAGGGGGAAGCAGGCTTCCCGCCGAGCAGGGAGCCCAGTGCGGGGCTCAATACCAGGACCCCAGGATCATGACCTGAGCCGAAGGCAGATGCTTAACCACCGAGCCACCCAAGCGCCCCACATGTATGTGAATTTTTATTCCAAAAGATAAGGAATTTAATCCCTATAAGGATTTATGGATTGGCATAGTATGTATACACATATTTATAGACAAATACACATCGTCTTAGGGTGTGTGTTAATGTTTTTGCAGGAGGGGTGTATAATCAAAACGTTTCGGGATCCTGTAACAAAAACAATGGCCAAGAACCATTGCACAGAGTAAACAGAGCCCAGACTCCCCTTTCCCCCGCCCTTTCTTTACCTTTTCTTTAAAGGCAGCTCTTGGGCGTTCACAAGTCCAGCTTAAACTCCTCTCTGGTAACCAGAGAAGCTTCGTTGTCTGAACTTGGGCCCAGACTCAAATTGTTCATATGCCTGGTAACTCCTAGCATTGCTTGATTCAGTTCCTTGTTGTTTTAGTAAGACTGCCTGCCATTGCTTTCTAGTGTCTTCACCTGTGATGGTCTTGTCTTTCCAAGTAGACCTAGGTCGTTCTAGGACTAGACTGAGTCTAGTACATTTTTACTTGACATAATGCTGAGAAAATAGAAAATACTCAATGGATACTTCTGGACTAAACCTCTAGGACTTGCTACTCAAAATGTGGCCGGAGGACCAGTAGCATCAATGTCACCTGGGAGCTTATGAGAGCACATTAAATTTGTACTATTCTTTGGCTCTTCCCTACTTCTCTTATTTTTCCAGAAGGCCCATCCCTAGTAATCCAGTGCTTCTCAAGTGTTAATGTTTATGAATCACCGGGCTGGGTCCTGTTAAAATGCAGCTTCTGACTCAGTGAGTGTGGGAGAGATGCAAGAGTCTGAATTTTCTTTCCTTTTTTTTTAAGATTTTATTTATTTATTTGATAGAGAGATCACAAGTAGGCAGAGAGGCAGGCAGAGAGAGAGGAGGAAGCAGGTTCCCTGCTGAGCAGAGAGCCCGATGTGGGGCTCGATCCCAGGACCCTGAGATCATGACCTGAGCTGAAGGCAGAGGCCTTAACCCACTGAGCCACCCAGGCGCCCAAGAGTCTGAATTTTCAAAGTTCCCCAGGTTATTCGGGTATGTCTGGTCTGGGAACCATAATTTATTTTTAAGGTCCTATAAGTATGCTACCCATTATGGTAGCTCTGGCTACGTGTCACTATTGAGTGGTTGAAATCTGAGATTTTGAAGTTTAGTATGGAAGAGAGAATGTAGAATATCTCATTAATATTGTTTTGATATTGATTATACGTTACAATGATAATGTTTTGGATAGAGTGGATGAAATGAAATACACTTTCTTGCTTTGTTTATCTGCGTTTTTTTTAAATTTTTAATAGGTTTCTGGAAAAGTTAATTTTTTTAATTTTTAGTGACGTTTTTGGGAAATTTATAAGCACCTACGTGGCTCGTGTTATATTTCTATTGGACGGTGCTCTTTTAGAAGATTCCCTGAGTTCTCTTAAACATATTATCTATTGAAAATCCACTCATGTTCATTCTCCTAAGGCAACACCAGTGTATGGATAGCCAAAAGAAAACCTGTAATTAAAAATTAGCACTGTGTGTTATATGCAACTGATGAATCATTGAGCACTACATTTGAAGCTAATGATGTACTGTGTGTTGGCTAATTGAATTTAAATAAAAAAATTACAAACCACCCCCAGAAAGACATTTTTTCGTCATGGAAGGATATACCCTAGAGATGCTATTTTTATTACTCGAAATACTGATATTTTATCAATATCTCAGATTTCTGTGTATCTGTGTGGTGATACAGGCTCCCTCTTACATGGATGAATTTGCGTGTAGGTATTGGATTAATCATCTGTGATTAACTTCTCGATGAGTACAGATGATGGGTGAGAATGCTGTTATTATATCCCAAGTATAATGTAAATGTCCCTCAGTTCTTGGATATTCTGCCCCATTTTTCTAGTTTTCTTTTTCCCTTCTGCATTTTAGTTTTGGGAGTTTCTATTTAACAAGTCTTCAAGCCCACTGATTCTTTCCTTAGTTGTGTCCAGTCTACCAAAGAACCCATCAAAGGCATTTTTAAAAATTTCCTTTAGAGTGTTTTTGATTTCTAGCCTTACCTTTTGGTTTGTTCTTAGACTTTCCATCTCTCTGCTTACATTACCCATCTGTTGGTGCACGGCTGCTTTCTCCGGTTGTTCCATTAGTATGTTAATCATAGTTATTCTACAGTAATAGTGCTGTATGCAGCCCATTGTTTCTATCCTTTTTGAGTTTTGAAAAGCATATCCTAACATCTTGTCAGGTACAGAAGGAAGGGTCAGGCTCATGAACATTTAGTCTTTGTAAGCCCACGTAGCTTAATTGCATGACTGCTCTGTGCCCTCCCTTAGTGCGCTGGTCGGGGGGCTGGTGCCACGTGTTGCTCTTTGGTGTCATACATGCACTGGACTCTAGGAAAACAGCAGTAAACAAATACCATTCAACCCTCAGAGAAGCCCAGTGTCATGGGACAGGCCAAATGATGAACAGGTTCTTAAGACAGAGTGTGTTATGTCCTCCGTATGGGTGGCTGTGGGAATAGTGAGATGCTTCCTGGAGAAAATGGTGGGTAAAATAAGACATAAAAGTACGACTAGGAGGTAGCTAGGCAGTGAAGAGGGAACAGTATTTACCAAATACCTATATTATCTTTTGTCATGTAACAAACCACCATAATAGTGGTGCAAAACAACAATCTCTCTCTCTCTCTCTCTCTTTTTTTTTTTAAAGATTCTATTTGACAGAGAGAAACACAGCGAGAGAGGGAACAGAAGCAGGGGGAGTGAGAGAGGGAGAAGCAGGCTTCCCGCCGAGCAGGGAGCCCGATGTGGGACTTGATCCCGGGTCTCTGGGACCATGACCCAAGCCAAAGGCAGTCACTTAACCAACTGAGCCACCCAGGCGCCCCCTTTCTCTCTTTTTTTATGGTCACAGATTCCCTTGATCAGGAAGTAGGACAGAGTGTAGTGGGGTGGGAATATTTTTTCCTGCAATGTTTGGGTCCTCCTCTGGGAAGATTTAGTTGCCTGGAGTGCCTCGAGTGTAGGGGCCTGGAGTCATCTGGAGGCCTCTTCTGTCACATCTGGGATGACTCAACGCCTGGGCTCAGAGGGACTCTTATTCGGAGGGGACTGCATGTGGCTTGCCCATGTGGCTTGGGCCTCTCACAGAATGGTGGCTGGGTTCCTAAAGAGAGCATCCAGAAAGGGATATCCAGTGTGGTGTGTTAGCAGCAGCAGGCTGTTCACTCGGACTGGAGTGTAATGTTCCCCTGGGAATCTTTATATTTTCTCTCTTTCCAGGGGCTTTATTCTAAGGAAGGACATGCTTTCGATTCTGTAAGAGGCAGTCTGGTATACTGGAGAGTCCTTGGACTGTGCCATCAGTGGGGCCGAGTTCACTTAGTTTCTTTATTTTCTGTATTCCTTGCACAGATGCAAGAGAGATAGTTTTATTGTAAATAAAAAAAATAAAATTTTATTTCTTGGAGAGTATTTCTGTGCTCCCTTTTGTTAATTTTTAAAGCAGAGAACATTTAATCTTTCTCTTGCTATAAAACACAATGAAAATAAAGTCACTGTTTCCTCTGAGAGCTTTGATTGATGGATTTTTTTTTTTTTGGCTTTTGGAGTATCCATGGCTCTCACAAGAACCTTCTCTACCCTACCTTTGGTGCTTCAGACTGGATGAATGTGTAGGTAGCATTATTTTCTGGTGAATATAGTTCTCACTTTTATATCCTTCTAGACATTTTTTTTTCTTTTTTTTTTTTTTTAGTGGCGCCTGGGTGGCTCAGTTGGTTAAGCGACTGCCTTCGGCTCAGGTCATGATCCCGGAGATCTGGGATCGAGCCCTGCATCAGGCTCCCTGCTTGGCAGGAGGCCTGCTTCTCCCTCTCTCACTCCCCCTGCTTGTGTTCCCTCTTTGGCTGTATTTCTCTCTGTCAAATAAATAAATAAAATCTTAAAAATGTTTTTTTTTAGTTCTTGAAAAATGGCACTGATATATTTTTATAGTGTAGCTGTGTTTCTTAACAATATTTTGCCGAACTCTTCCCTTCTTATTCTGGTAAACTAAAAACCCTGCCCTTTGGACACTGAAGGAGAGGGATACTTTCTTTCAATGGTCATTGATGTGTGTAAGTTCTCCTAGCCCTAGGGTAAAATCTCGGCTCACTTGTACTAAGGCAGCCTCTGACCTGAAGCCTGGTAGACTGAGTTAGAAATACTGGGAGTCCTTCCCATGTGAGATGTTTTGGAATTTATTTTCCTCGATCTTCTTTATACATATTATCATCAGTTCTGCAAAAACACGTTCCAAATGCAAAACCCTAAAATGTCACCTTATTTGTCTTATTCCTTTATATGTAAAATTGGTTGCTTCTTACCTTATTCTTTACTTTTAATTCCATAGCATGCAACATCTTTTATAATAACCCATTATTCGAGGTAGAAGCCAATATCATTGGTGAATGCTCCCCATGACCCAGATACGTGTCAGTCGTTCACCATGTTTGCAATTCTATTGCCTAAATATCTTTTGAACAAAACATTTCTTATGCCCATCTCCACCCCAAAGGCATCATGGTGTAGAAATGAAAAAAGCAAGGCTTTGGGGACAGAGAGTCCTGGGTTTCGTCTCAGCCTCAGCACTATGGCCTGGGGTGAGCTTGTCAAGCTCTCTGGTTCTCCATTCTGTAGAAGACAGGGATAGTAGTGTCTACGTTGCAGTGTTTTGTGATTAAATGAGATAAGAGTTACAAAGTATCGGGAGCATAGTGGACCTTTGATAAATGCTGACTCTCCCTTCAAATCCTCATCTTCTCTGTCTAAAACCATTTCATCACACTCGAATCAGGATTCTTGCCTTGTTCATTTCTTTTGTACAACTTAAGTGCAGACCTCTCATCTTGGCAATTGCTTTGTTCCTCTCATGCCGCATAATAGACCAACCCCCAGCAACTTTCTTATTCGTTGCTCAAAGCAATATTTCAGTTATCTCTTACAATTCTGTGGGTGGGATGGTTCTTTTCCTGGTTTTTCTCTTGGGATCTCTGAAGTCTGAGAGCAGCTGGGGCTGGGACACAGAAGACACGAGGACTCCGCTATCTGGCACCGTGGCCTGAATGGCTGTGCTCTGGGACCCTAGGACTCCAGGATCCCAGCTTCTTCATTCGGTCTTTTTCTTTGTTGGCTCTAGCTGGGTGACCAGACTTGTTATGTGGTAGTTCAGGGCTCTGTAAAGTGTAAAATGTAAAACAGAAGTGGTCGGGTCTCCTTAAAGCCGAGGCCCATAACTGCACAGGTCACTTCCACCGTGTCTTACTGACGACAAAGGACTCATAAGGCGAGGTAGAGCATTACACGAAGTGTGGTTATGGGGAGGCGAGGGCCATTGGGATACCAGCCACCAAGCAGCTATTAAAAAAAAAACTTTTATTTGCTGTATTCTCAGTGTACTCTGGACTCCAAGTACACAAGCTATTTCAAGGATTTTGTACCTGTGCGTGTACAAGGTGGAGGGGTGCCCTTCCCGTTCGTGCTCTCTGTGGTGTCTAAATGCCTTTCTCTTACTTAGATATAAACCTTCTCTTCATACTTCATGGCAGCTAGAGTGTTTACCTCATCTGTGAAGCCTTCTTTGTGTGGAGAGTCATTCCGATTGTGCTGCTGGGATATGTTGTAGATTACCATATCTCACTTATCAGCTTGCTTGGGTCTGTCTCTGTCTCTCAGACTGTCTTTGCAGCTCTCGGGGATGTGGCTGTGTCTTTTTCACTCTCCCATGACCTAGAGTTTTAGTCCAAGTTCATCTAGAAATAGACCTTGAAGGCGAGGCTTTGAATGCAAGTAGGTTGTTGGGAAGGTGATTCCAAGAAGTTCTAAGAGGGAGTGGGAAGTCAAATGGGGAAGGGATGGAAGACTATGCAGAATATATTAATATTCATGTTAATGTTGTGAGCATCTGGGGACTTGTGGGAAACTGTACAAAATCCTTGTCAGACTTGTCCCACCCAACAGTGAGGAAGTTGGGATATTTATCCACTGACTCCCATCCTTCATTGCTTGTGGGGGATTAGCTCCTGGCTTTTGGTCCGGCCTTGTACTCGAGCTTAGCCCAAGAACACCCTCAGGTGGAAAGTGAGGTGACTGATAAAGAAAGCCCACAGTGTGTGAGAGCAAATTGAAGGGTCTGGGCAAGTTACTTTGGATGGAGCTCTGTCTAAAGGTTGATGCACAGGTTGCATTAATACATTTATTGATGCATCATTTGATTTGAAACAGCTGTAAATGGTTTCATGGATACATTTAGTTTTGCTATTGACAGACATCTGAAAAGATTCTACTACATTTTATTTTATTTTATATATAATAATTTCCCTCCGGCCACTTGCATTCAGGACCTGCAAAGTTACCTTAAAAATTCAAAGAACAAAAATCCCAAAAGTTAATTCATACACAGCACAACCAACAGAAAGCAGTGGTGTTGAGAAATGATATATTTGTTGGTGTTGAGACAAGCACATCTCCCTGGACGTCTTAACGTAGTTTGGGCATGACTTGATTTATAAATTAATCTGTACAGTAAAGAGGCATCTTTTAATGAAGCGAGGCTCTCAAGCTTGGGTGAATGTCAGAATTACCTAGAAGCTTATCACAAACACAGATTTCTGGAACCCATCCTACTGAAATTCGTATTTAATATGCAAACCAGATCGGGGTGAAGATCTTGCAGGTTTGAGAGTTGTTATCAGAAAGGCATTCAAACCATTTAGCCTGCCCGAATTAAGTTTAGTCCACCTCAGTCATTAACTCCCTGTGGACTAAGGCCAAGTTTCATTGATTTGGCTTCCCCTTTGGAACCAGGACAGTGTTGCCCAGACAGTGAGCCACTGTTTTAAGGCCAGCCTGTTTGTACTTCACTAGATCAAGGAGGAAAGCTATTCCAACAAATGGGATACCTTGGGTAGACATAAAAATACATCTGATGTCTTGCTGGGTTTGCAGTTGGGCAGGTTGGTGGGATTTTGAATCCTTTACCTTGCTATTTAACACATTCTTCACATCATTCAGTCAAAGGAAATGGAAGGGATCGACCATATATTAAGTACATCCATTGACGAGTGCTTTCTCTAGGTTATCTCATTTAATTTTTTACAATGATCCTATGAGGAAGTCTTTATTATCCTTATTGTTTGCATGTGAAAACTGTTTCAGAGATGAGAAGTAACTTGTCCGAAGTCATACAGCAAGTAAGTGACATAGCTGGGATTAGAGTCCAAATTCATCCATTCCCAATGTTCATGCTACTTTCAAGACACAAAGAATCTTTTCAAGGCATCTTTCAAGTCAAACTTCACTGTGAGGTAGTACTTGATGGGGGGCAGGGTGGGAAAGATGGGAAGTAAAGTTGGGTTCTTTTTTAGCCAGATTTGATCCTGAGAATCCTCCTGCTTACCTCATCTCTTACCCTGATCTTTTCCTTGGTCTTAATTCCTTTTCCCTCCTAACTCAAAGTAATAAGCACATAGATGATGAGACAGTAGCTAGTATTGGTGGTAAAATCATTCCAGTTTCTGATTTTTCTTCCAGCTCTTCCCTGGATTATTCATATTTTTGTCTCAATTTTCCAATTTTTACAGTGGAAACCTGACATAATGGAATGAAGCCCTTAGCTATAAAATGAGCTTCAAGAAGCAAAACATGAGAAGTTTACCAAAAAAAAAAGTTTTTTTTAAATGATTAGAATAACTATAGTTGAGATCAGTGACCTACGGGTGGCTACACTAAATAGAACTCTCACGTTCAAGAGGGATTTAGAAAGGTATTAGGATGTAGTATTGCAAGAGTTGACACAAGAAGAGGTCAAGATATATTTGGGGATTTCTGTTTTATTGGGGGTCAAGGTGAGAATATTTTCAAGTAGCATCAAAGTGAACATGAAAAGTAGTCTCAGAGATAAGAGAAATGTGAGAATTGCAAGGCATGGATCATCCCAAGATTGCTGTCTTGGGAGCCTTTGGGGATAAAAGGAATCAGGATTGGTTATGCTTAAATTCTATCCTGGTGATTGTCCCAAAACAGAGAAGGCTGTCAAAGTCAGGCAGGTCATCCGATAAGAGACCAAAGTAGGTGCCAATGGGTGTGAGTGAGTCATACGTTATTATAGCTAGAATCACATCCTTAGTTGCTGTTCACAGTGAGAAAACTAAGTGTAAAGTTAGCAAAGAACCAAATGAATTCTGCTCATAAGGGTGGGCAGAATGTTCGGAAGCTTTACAGAATGTCAGAGGCATATCTGACTTCATATTATCATTGCTTTTTATAGTGGCTATTACTTGCATTTTATAGCAATATCGGTCCATTCTTTCCTCTCCTACCTTCTTCTCTCCTGAGGAATTTTTTCAGTTTCTTTCCTTTTTTCTCTTATTTAGCAGAAAAACCATATCTAATGACAAATTTGCCTTCAAAACCTCAAATGAGAATGTGATCTGAGGGTGATCCAGGAAAGCCAGGTTAGGAGGCTTCCTGTAATCTCTTCTGGTGTTTCTTGGCATGATTGATTCTTAAACCTCTCTTCTTCTCTCACTCCTTCAATATATGGAGAATTCCATGCTTAATGCACTGTCTACATGACTCTGTTGTTTTTCTGTGTGCCTCCATTTTGGGTGCCTGATGGGGCTTTGGCTCTAGCTGGAGAATTTTACAGTAAAAAAGGAATGAACATTTCTTTTTCTTTTAAAAACACATCACTTTTTTTTTCTTGAGCCTGCTTTAAAAAAAAATATTTTATTTTTCCAGTGTCCCAAGATTCATTGTTTATGCACCACACCCAGTGCTCTGTGCAATCTGTGCCCTCCTTAATACCCACCACCGGGCTCACCCATCCTCCCACCCTCTCCCTTCCAAAACCCTCAGTTTGTTTCTCAGAGTCCACAGTCTCTCATGCTTTGTCTCTGTCTGATTTACCCCAGTTCACATTTCCTTTCCTTCTCTTAATGTCCTCCACGTTACTCCTTATGCTCCACAAGTAAGTGAAACCATATGATACTTGATTTTCTCTGCTTGGCTTATTTTAATCAGCATAATCTCCTCCAATCCCATCCATGTTGATACAAAAGTTGGATATTCATCCTTTCTAATGGAAGCATAATATTCCATTGTAGCTATGGACCATATATTCTTTATCCATTCATCTGTTGAAGGGCACCTTGGCTCTTTCCACAGTTGGGCGATTGTGGCCATTGCTGCTATGAACATTGGGGTACATATGGCCTTTCTTTTCACTACTTCTGTATCTGTGGGATGAATACCCAGTGGTGCAATTGCAGGGTCATAGGGAAGCTCCATTTTTAATTTTTTAAGGAATCTCCACGCTGTTTTCCAAAGCAGCTGCACCAACTTGCATTCCTACCAACAGTGTAAGGGGGTTTCCCTTTCTCCACAGCTTCTCCAACACTTATTGTTTCCTGTCCTGTTAATTTTGTCCATTCTAACCAGTGTAGGTGGTATTTCATTGTGGTTTTGATTTGAATTTCCCTGATGGCTAATGATGATGAACATTTTTTCATGTGTCTGTTAGCCATTTGCATGTCTTCTGTGGAGAAGTGTGGAGACGTGTCTTTAAAGAAGTTGTTGTGGCCAATGTCAAAGGGGTTACTGCCTATGTTCTCCTCTAGGATTTTGATAGATTCCTGCCTCATGTTGAGGTCTTTCATCCATTTCAAGTTTATCTTTGTGGATGATGTAAGAGAATAGTTGAGTTTCATTTTTCTATACATAGTTGTCCAATTTTCCCAGCACCATTTATTGAAGAGAGTGTCTTTTTACCACTGGATAGTTTTTCCTGCTTTGTCCAAGATTACTTGACTATAGAGTTGTGGGTCCATATCTGGACTCTCTACTCTGTTCCATTGGTCCATGTGTCTGTTTTTGTGCCAGTACCATGCTGTTTTGGTGACCACAGCTTTGCAACAAAGCTTGAAATCAGGTAACGTGATGCCCCCAGCTTTGTTTTTCTTTTTCAACATTTCCTTAGCAACTCAGGGTCTTTTCTGGTTCCATATAAATTTTAAGATTATTTGTTCCAGCACTTTGAAAAATGCTGGTGGAATTTTGATCGGGATGGCATTGAAAATATAGATTGCTCTAGACATTTTAACAGTGTGTATTCTTCTGATCCATGAGCATGGAATGCTTTTCCCATCCTTTTGTGTCTTCTTCAATTTCTTTCATGAGTGTTCTGTAGTTCCTCGAGTACAAATCCTTTACATGAAACCAGCATTACTTTGATCCCCAAACCAGGGAAAGGCCCCATCAAAAAGGAGAATTTCAGTCCAATATCCCTGATGAATATGCATGCCAAGATTCTCAACAAGATCCTCGCTAATAGGATCCAACAGTACATTAAGAAGATTATCCACCATGACCAAGTGAGATTTATCCCTGGGATGCAAGGATGGTTCACTATTTGCAAATCAATCAATGCGATAGAACAAATCAATAAGAGAGAAGAATGACATGGTCCTCTCAGTTGATGCAGATAAAGCATTTGACAAAATACAGCACTTGTTCCTGCTTAAAACTCTTCAAAGTATAGGGATAGAGGGAACATTCCACAACCTCATAAAATCTCTATGAAAAACCCACAGTGAATATTATTCTCAATGGGGAAGAGCTGACAGCCTTCCCACTGAGATCAGGAACAAGACAAGGATGCCCACTCTCATCACTATTGTTCAGCATGGTGTTAGAAGTCCTAGCAACAGCAATCAGACTACATAAAGAAATAAAAGGTATTCATATTGGCAAAGAAGAAGTCAAACTCTCTCTCTTCACAGATGACATGATACCTTATATGGAAAACCCAAAAACTCTACCCCCAACTACTAGAACTCATACAGTAATTCAGTAATGTGGCAGGATACAAAATCAATGCACAGAAATCAGTTGCGTTCTTATACACTGACAATGAAAATATAAAGGGAAATTAGAGAATCAATTCCATTTACTGTAGCACCAGAAACCGTAACATACCTTGGAATAAACCTAACCAAAGAGGTGAAAACACATCATTGTTACCCTCCTTGATGTGATAGGGAGAGCCAGTAAGAGCATGAAGTAGAAAAAAATCAATTAGGATGGATGTTGGAAGAGTGAGACTTGGCTCCTGGAAGGGTACAGTGGTAAGACACTCGAGGGACATGGCAAAGGCAGAAAGGTGGTTATTCACCTGCTAATCACACAACTGAACCGTGAACTCCATGAAGGCAGGATACATATCTCTCTTCCTTCTTGTAAAGATTAGCTTCTTTACAGCACAATTCCTGGCACATAATAGGTGGTCAATAATTATTTGGTGAATGAATGAAGACATTCTTTCATAACCATTATAATTATTTAGACCATTCAGCATGGCTAATTCCACAATAGCTTTGTGCTTAAGAGTCCAGCTCTCTACTTGTCATTCACTTTACTATTGCCATGTATCCTTCTCACCTGGTATATCTGAAGCATCTTAAAGATCAGGGACATGGAATAGATACATCATTATCCTCAGATCTCAATTCCTAGCATAGTGTGCCATATATAGTAGGAAATTATGTGTTTTTATAAATGAATTAAATACCATTCATTATAATATTATGACTCGAAAGGGAAATTTTCAGACATTTGAAAGTGATATTTTAAGAGATTTGAGAAGATTTTAAGAGATGATAGAAATTGGCCTCTAAGGATTACCTTGAGCGGACATATACTAGTACTCTCCAGTGGAAACTGACAATTCCAGGTTGGTACTGATAATGACTGGTTCACTGGCATCTTACTTTAACAAATTTTGGTTGGATTTTGAAAGGATATGCTCTACTAATAAAACAGGCAGAAGATGAGTTTTTGATGTTTAGTTTCCACAGGTGGTGAGATATTTGCAAGGGTATTAGAAAGATAAGGCAATTCATTTTTTTAAGACAAGGATTTATATCAAGTCTCTTCCTGGTGCAGACATTGAATGCCACTTCTAGAGGGGATGTATTAGGACCTACTGGGTACATGATGTTTTCTGCTTATTGCTAGCTCCTCTGAATGTACCTTATAAACTATTCCACAAGAGGAATGATACATGTTGAGTTTGTGTCAAAGAAGAGAAATCAAAACATATGGCTGATGAATATACCATTACTCCTGCCTGATCTTATCAGAGGTCAAAGATGATAAGTCTTTACTAAGGAAGGGGGCCTAGAGGTTATTACATTAAGAGGAAGCTTGGTGGTAGGTAAGGGTCTTGATTTAGGAGCCAGGCAACCTGGATTCCATTCCTGGTTCTACCACTTACTATTCAAGTGACTTCACTCAAGTTACTTAACTACCTTGTGCCTCAGTTCACTTCTTTGTAAGATGGAGATAATAGTCTTCATTTCATTGCTTGTCATGGGGATTACGTGAATTAGTATCTGCAAAGCACTCAGAATGGTGTCTGGCATGTAATAAGGCCATCTAAGTGTTTTCTGTTATCGTTAGCTTAAGCCGTTGATCTTCATTGAAGAAACTATGGTCCATAGTCAAGAACCATTGTATGTAAGGCCACAGAGTCTAGGCTTGAACCTAGGTGTGCTCATTTCTAAATTCAGGGCCTTTATTTTGACTCTGGCATGATGACTTGTTATGTGAATGAGATGATTTCAATAAACCCCAAGAAACTGGAATTTCATTGAATGTAATACATTTTTTAGGTAATAGCCCAAACCAGCCAGTGATTCATAGGACCAGTATCAACAAGTATATATTAATATTAGGCCATAGCAATTGTTGCAGATATGTTGGTGCCCTGCCCTTGTCTCCTCTAGGTCACTGGACCAGTGCATGCTAGTAGCATCCTTCTATAGACATCTTTAACTCTCTGCTTTTGGGTATTTTTCTTGACCTTCGTATCAGAAGGCCAGAAATATCCAGGAACTAAGTCCCCCAGGGGACAGTCTCCCCGCCAATGATGGAAAGGATTTGAAGAAAAAATACCCCCAAGTACTTGCCCCTTAGATGAGATCACACACACACACTCTCACGCTCTCTCTGTCTCTGTCTCCCTGTCTCTGTCTCTCTCTCTCTGAAGCTTATTCTATACTCTGTCTCCCAGAAGTCCCCAGCAAGACAGAGCCTCAGGAGCCCATGGCCAACACCTGCTGCCTGGCAACACATCTTGAATGGTGCTTTCTTTTCTTACCTCACTTCATTTTTCTTTATCAGCAGTTCCTGGGATCACCTTGCAAATAAACTAGTTGCAGTTAAATCCTAATCTCGCTGTCTGCTTGACCTCACTCACTGCTGATTAGAAAGAAGCAAGAGGTGTGAGTACTCTATGGTTTGGGGCTAGCTATACCCAAATGATTGATGTTCTAAAAGATGGGGGGAAAAAAAAAACAGTCTGTGAGGTCCCTCAGAAAAATGGACATGTTTTTGGACTGTCTTTGTTTCATACACAACAAACTAGGCCTACTTAGAAATAGAAAGTTCTCAGAAACTTTTAAGCCCTGAAGGAAACTGGAAATGTTTGAACAAATAAAAATACTTACATAGCTTATATAATTTTTAGCACCCTTCACAGATCTAAAGTCACTTTGTTAATTTAGGAACATAAAAATGCATTATGTATAACTTGGTTGGCTCCTAAAAGTATCGTGTTTGATATCTTGAGAGATGTGAAGGCCTGGAAAATTTGAGGGGCAAAAAGGATATTTTGAAAAGGAATCTTAAAATGCCTTCATTAAATACAATTCCAAGTTTATTCTATAAACTGGCCAGGTATAGGCTGTTGCTTCAGGTGGGGTCATTTCCCAGGTCCTGAAATTGCCATAAGAGGTCAAATTTCAGGGAAATTTGGGAGTTCAATCTACAGGCACGAGACACTGGAGTTCTGGGGTGTGCTGAATGTACTGCATTTTTGGTTTGGGACACTTGGGAATAGCCCTGAGATTTTCCATTGTCTTACGTTTTCAAACCCCGCAGAGTAAGTCTTTGACATACTCTCTCCGTCTCAGGAGATCTTCAGGTACAGCTATATTCATAAATTCATCTGTAATATGAAAACAACAAAGATAGCTCTGTTGAGATGCAAATGCTGGGTAGTCTATAAGACCCATTCATATGCTGGCTAAAGGACTTGGATCCTCATGCCAGCATCGCAGAGCTGGAGGTTTATAACCACATTTCCTTGCAAAATCATATAACTAAATCGTTTAGCAAATGACACTCCACCAGTCACAGGGATTGGTTTGAATGTGGCTTAGCTCAATGGTCAGAGCTTTTGTTAAATGGTTGAAGAAAGCCTCCTCTTGGATGTAAATTGCTACCTGAAGTCACTCTTTGAAATTAGCCTTTAAAAGAGGGTAGGCAGAGCTGAGAAAAATGCCTATAATTAAGGAGAGAAGTGAAGCCAGAGGCATGATCAAACTGTACCTGAAACTGACACTATCTGTGTACTTCTCAGTGAGAGGCGCTGCTGAATCTTCCATGGCATGTTAGCCTCTTCATATAAGGAATTCTATGTCTTACACTAGAAGTCATCCTTATGGACACATTTAGGCATACTAAGAATGTGACCACTAGAGCTTATTCTTTGAAAGTAATTCAGTACGAATTTTGCTTTTGCTTTGACTATAATCTGTCACAATAAGCTGTGCTCTCCAGCCCCATTTTATGGACTTTTCTGGAGCTGACGTTAGATATGGCTGAGAAATCTGAGCATCATTACGAATTCAGCAGAGGACAAAGTTCAGGGTCACTTTGAAGTGGAGGTTCAGTATAAACATCATAGAGCATGCCGTCTAGCAGTGAATAATAGTTTATTATTTTGTACATACTTTTCCCAAGCGAACTGGCTACATTCCAATTTGAATAAGCAAATTAGAATCAACAGTTCCACCTGGCTTAGATACCTATTTTATTTGGGCAATTGGCCATTCACTTGGCATGTAGTATTAAGCATTCAACAGCTGGTGCTCTCCCACCCATGGGGCCTTTCTTTTCAGAAGATAATTACTTCTGAGACTGACAAAGAACTGGATCTGAATTGTGATCTCATTCAAGACCAAGGATGTATAAAAATCGTAGGATATCGCTATTTTAAATAATGATGAGGACTCATAAAATGGAAATCTTTTTTTTCCTCTTTAAGACGCATTGTAAGCACTTTCCTCTAAGAATGAGGAACATATACTTTAAAAGGTCTTTGCTTTAGATATTCATTTTAAGAAAGTATTTAAACTTACTGAGCATGGCCCTGTGCCCATGATGGATAATTTTCTCTTGGTAAGATGTTAGCAATTTGTAGAATACAAACAAAATGAAATATGGTTTGGCCATATGCATTATTTCTTACTTTGGGAATGTTTTCCATTCTATCAGGCTCTCTTCCTAGAACACTCCTCATGCCCCAGTAAACACATGGCGGACTGGTACACGGCCTCTGTGTCTCAGCTTATGGTCATTTCTCTAGGAAATCTTACCACCACCACTACCACTCACGCACCCACTCAGAAAAAGCTGTGTGCATGGTCTTATATATCTAGCATTCTGTGCTTGACCATCGCAGCAATCATTATACTGTTGTAAATGCCTCTTTACTTGTCTTTATCCCCAGCCAGGACATGGAGGCTGAAGTGGGCCCCATGATCCCTACCTCCTGGTGATTACATTCTTGTATGATTTTCCTTGATTTTGGGGTCTCTTACTCGCTTCTAATCAATGGACTATGACAAATGTGATGCAATGTCACTCCCACGATTAGGTTACATTACATAAAACGCTGTCTTACTAGCAGGCTGATTCCAGAGACTCTGCTTGGTAGCTTTGAAGAAGCCAGCTGCCAGGAGCCCTACAGCTGCACAGGTATGAATTCTGCCAACAACCTGCGTGAGCTTGGACATCTTATCATTGTTTCTATTTTACAGCTAGAAACGTGAGGTTAGAGGTGCTAAATTTCTTTCCTTAGGGTACTCTGTGGGTAACCGATGGAGCCAGGATCCTTGAGTTTCCAGGATGCAGTGTGGTGACTAGCACATAATAGGTATCCCAAAGATGCCTTTCAAGCCCGTGCGTGAGGGCCAGGCTGGGTAGAACATTTCAACTCAAGCACTTGTGAATCCACTCATCCTTTCTGAAACAAGCCTCTTTATGCAGATGATCAGAATAGAAAGTAGCGTAGCTTGAAGCACCTTTCTTTAAGGTTTGGCGATCAGATCCATCAATACTTAACATTTTGAAAACCTGGAAAAGAGAAGTCAGAATTGGCACCTGTAGGAATTAATTCTGTGCTTGTCTCCAGTTAAACATTTTTCTTGTTAAAGCTTGTTTTTCCCTAGGAGATGATCAGCTCCTCTGGGGGGAAGGATGGTGCACTCTTCTTTGGTTGAATGACAACACTGTACTTTTCCTGGTTAGCTTGGCATTATGGGTGGAGACTAGATGATGGAAAGATGAGCAGGCAGGCACACTTTGCACTTAGGCCTCTTAAGCTGTAACAATGTGTTCAGGCTCCATCTTTTACAATTGTCTCTTGTCCTTAAGATACGAACATGACATTTTTTAAAAAGTTACTGGGTGCTGTGAATAATTTCGTCCTCTGGAAATGTCTTTTCAGATGCCGCTGGAAATCTTTTTATGACAGATTTTTAAGTGGAGTACTTAAAAATGCTAAACTTCCCTCCTTTCCTCTTCCTTCCTCTCCTCCCTTTCTTCTTCTTTTTCCCTCTCTTCCTCTTTCCCTCCTCCTTTTTCTTCACATTTATTGAGTGCCTACTAGGTACCAGAGTTCAAAAGGTCATACACATCTGACAACACCCCCCATCTTGAAAAGTTTGTGTTATAAAGTGTACATGCACGTGTGTGTGAGTGTGTGTGTGTGTGTGTGGCTGAGGGGGGTGTTATAGAAATAAGTCAAAGAATAAGCAAAAATGTCTATTTAAAATACTATGATCAAGAGAAAATAAAGTGGGGGTGCCTGGATGGCTCAATCAGTTAAGTGTCTGCCTTTGGCTCAGGTCATGATTCCAGGGCCCTGGGATTGAGCCCCGAATTGGGCTCCCTGTTCAGTGAGAAGCCTGCTTCTCCCTCTCTCTCTGCCTGCCGCTTCCTCCTGCTTGTGCTCGCTCTCTCTTTCTGTGTCAAATAAATAAATAAGATCTTTTAAAAAGAGAGAGAAAATAGGGTAATATGATAGAGAGGGATTAGCAGGTGAATTCCTTAGGTTAGGTGAGCAGGAAAGGTCTTTAAATGAGGTTTTAAGCTGGGATAAGAAAGAACCAGCCATGCAAAGATCTGATGGAAGAGAATTGCAAGCAAAGGGAATGGTTAATACAAAACTTCCGAGGTGAGAGTGAGCTTGGTGTGTTTGAGTACCAGCGGTGAGGTGACTGTAAGTAACTTGTAAGGAAGGAGAAGAAAAGTATGGGGACAAGGCGACTACATCATAGAGGGCCTTCTAAGTGGTAAAGAGTTGTTAATTTTTTTCTAACTACAATGGATAACAGTCAGACGGTTTTAAGCAGAGAAATGGCAACAATCTGATTCGTTATTACAAAAAAGGTTATTGGGTGGTGTATGTATATTTTTTCTGTTTGCACTTCTGAAATTTTTCATATTTTTGAGATAATTCTTATTGTGTACAAGAATAATTGTTCAAGGGCAATGATGGAGATGGGGGGATGAGTCAGGAGGTCATTGTATGAATTTAGGTGATAAAGCTTGCTAGAACTAGTATGGTAAGAGATGTGAGTGAGAGAACTAGACAAATTTAGGATGTGTTCAAAGTTTGAGTTGATAAAACTTGCCTGTGGATTGGGTGTGGAGCATGAAAGAGAAAAACAGGAACCAAACATAGGTTTTGCTTGAGCAATTAGTTTAGAAGATGGTTCTATTACTAAGATGGGAAAAACTGGGGGAAGCAGAGGTTTGGGTTCTGGAAGAGTGATCAGAAATTTTCTTATAGCCATCTTAGATATGAGATTCCTACTGCATCTTCAAGTGGAGATGTCAGAATTGGATACAATAGGCTGAGGATGAAGATCTGGGATCATCAGCTTATGAATGGTCTATAAGGCCATGGATGGGATGAGATCACCCAGGTGAAGTTCAGATTGGGAAGATAAAGAGACCTAGGAATGAGCCATAGAGCACAAATGCACAAGTCAAAGAGAAGAGAAATCAACAAAGACTGGCCAGTGAGATAGATAATCAGGAATATAAAGCTGAGAAAATTGAGAAAAGAAAATACTTGAAGTTTAAGGGAATAGTCAACTTTATCTAAAGCAGAGGTTTTTAAACATTTTTGTTTCATCCTGTCTTTTGTTGGATATGGAGGCCTACAAAACATTTTTCAGGGGCGCCTGGGTGGCTCAGTTGGTTAAGCGACTACCTTCGGCTCAGGTCATCGGGCTCCCTGCTCGGCAGGAAGCCTGCTTCTCCCTCTCTCACTCCCCCTGCTTGTGTTACCTCTCTCACTGTTTCTCTCTGTCAAATAAAAAAATAAAATATTGAAAAAAAACATTTTTCAGAAAAACATTTTTAAATGCCCCAAATGAACTACATAGGATTACAAACTATACCAGGCACCATGTACACTAGTATGTGTATGTTTTGCTTACTTTTTAAAGATATAGACTGTGAGTAGTTACTGTATAATCGAGAAAAATACATAGGATTACAAAGGAAATCACTTACATTGAAGTAGAGTTGTCAAAATATTATACAAATTTGACAGTAATTAATATATATACATATATATATATATATTCCCAGAGAGGGAACACAAGCAGGGGGAGTGAGAGAGAAGCAGGCTTCCCGCCAAGCAGGGAGCCCGATGCGGGACTCCTTCCCGGGTCTCCGGGATCATGACCTGAGCCGAAGGCAGTCGCCTAACCAACTGAGCCACCCAGGCGCCCCTGACAGTAATATATTTTATTGAGGTGTATTAATAGTGTGTTATACTTTCAGGTGTACAACATAATGATTCAACAATTCTATACATTACTCCTGCTCACCATTATTAGTGTGGCTCCCATCCGTCACCATACAACATTATTACAATATTAGTGACTATACTCCCTGTGCTGTACTTCATTTCCATGACTTTATTTTATAACTGGACGTTTGTACTTCATAATCCCTTTTATCTATTTCACCACTTCCCTCTACTCCTCTCCCCTCTGGCAACCACCAGTTTGTTCTCTGTATTTAAGCGACTGGTTTTTGTTGTTGTTTATATCTGTTTTTGTTGTTTTCTTGTTTTTTTTTTCAGATTCCACATATACATGAAATCATATGGAAGCTCTCTTTTTCTGTCTGACTTATTTCACTTGGTATTATATTGTCCAGGTCCATCCATGTTCTTGCAAATTCAAGATCTCACTTTTTATGGCTGAGTAATATTCCTGTGTGTGTGTGTGTGTGTGTGTGTGTGTGTGTGTGCACGCACACCTCTTCTTTATCCACTCATTTATTGTTGGACCTTGGGTTGCTTCTTTATCACAGATGTTGCAATAATGCTGCCATAAACATTATTGTGTCATGCTAGTCACCATAAAGTATTTCTATTTTTAATATTTTGAGGAACCTCCACACTTTTTTCACAGTGGCTGCACCAGTTTACATTCTTGACAATAGTGTACAAGCATCTTTTCCTCCACATCCTTACCAACTTTGTTATTTATTGTCTTTCTGATTCTAGTCATCCTGACAGGTAGAAGGTAATGATAGATCATTGTGGTTTTGATTTGCATTTCTCTGATAAGCAGTGATGATGAGCATCTTTTCTTGTGTCTGTTTTCCATGTGTACATCTTATTTGGGAAAGTGTCTATTCAGGTCTTCTGCCCATTTTTAATCAGGTTATTATTATTTTGGTATCAGGTTGTTTAAGTTCTTTAAATATTCAATATTAACTCCTTATCAGAGATATCATTTGCAAATATCTTCTCCCACTCAGGGAATCTCCCATTCCCTTTTTGATTGTTGATGGTTTCCTTTGCTGTTCAAAGCATTTTCCTTTGGTTGTAGTCCCAATAGTTCATTTTTGCCTTTGTTTCCCTTGCCTCAGAAGATATACCTAGAAAAATGTTTCTATGGCTGATGTCAAAGAAATTATTACCTACATTTTCTTCTAGGAGTTTTACGGTTTCACGTTCATATTTAGGTCTTCAATCTATATTGAGTTTAGTTCTGTGTATGGTATAAGAAAGAGGTCCAGTTTTATTCTTTTGCCTGTATCTGTCCAGTTTTCCCAACACAATTTGTTGAAGAGATAGATTGTCTTTTCTGAAAACTATTGCATATTCCTGCCTCTTTTGTTGTAGATTAATTAACCATGTAAGTGCGGATTTATTTCTGGGCCCTTTATTGTGTTGCACTGATCATTGTGTCTGTTTTTATGCCAATACTATACTATATTGGGCGCCTGGGTGGCTCAGTGGGATAAAGCCTCTGCCTTCGGCTCAGGTCATGATCTCAGGGTCCTGGGATCAAGGCCCACATCAGGCTCTCTGCTCAGCAGGGAGCCTGCTTCCTCTTCACTCTCTGCCTGCCTCTCTGCCTACTTGTGATCTCTCTCTCTCTCTCTCTGTCAAATAAATAAATGAAATCTTAAAAAAAATACTATACTGCATTGATGACTATAGCTTTGTAATATAACTTGGAAGTCTGGAATTTTGATACCTCCAGCTTTGCTGGGGGCCAGCCCCAGCAACAGTCAGGGTCCAGAAGGTGGGGATGGCATCTGCGATTCCGAATGAAGAGACTGGACTCGAACAGTGGTGTGGGGATCTCCTGAAAACACTGTTCTCAAGGCTCTTTATTTATAGGCAAAAAGTTAAAGATTCTCATGAAGGAAATTTTTTTTTACGGAGAGTGATTTTTGACTACACAGTATCTTTGTTAGAGAAACATAGTGCTTTTGTGAAAAGCGCTCTAATCAGTGGAATATATTTTGCAGGTGCACATATCTACAATTTAGAGTCAACTCCTTAAACCAAACCAAGGACACGTTATTCAGCAAGGTTTTTTACAGTTTCTTACAGTTGGTGCCTAGGCGATAAAGGGTAGACTAATATGGTGTTTTTTAAGCAGGTCTTACAAACAAGAAGGCAATTGAAAGGCTTAGATGAGTTGTGTACAAAGTTTTAGCTACATTATAAATACAATGACCAAAAGTTAGTCTGTCTGGCATCAAGGATAAAGATAACTTATTTTGCAAAGGTAAAAGTGCTTGCTTAAGCCTCTTTTCTATGACTGGGTGCAGAACTCTTTATTTATGGACCCCTTGTGTGCATGGCAATGTTCTTGTTAGTACAGTTGTATTTCTTATATTAAGCCCTTTATTTAACCATTTAAGAGCCCTGACAATCTCTTCCACAGAGCTGCTGGATATCTAAGATTAAGCTATTTTTTAATGATGGTAAGTAGAAACAAAAGCATTTTGCTATATACCAGACATGGTTTTTAAATGTCAAGCATTCCATACAAAGAATGGCAAACAAGCAGGGTGGAGCTGCCTCATGCAAACTCCTCACACTTTGTGGGAGGGCCGGTGTTCCGTGCCTTGCAGAGGGAAATCACCTATTTGACCATGCAGGTGGCTCGCGGCACAGCTTTGATCTTCTTTGATCAACTTTGGCTACTCAAGATCTTTTGTGGTTTCATATAAATTTGGGGGGATTATTTGTCTCATTCTGTGAAAAATGCTATTGGTATTTTGATAGGGATTGCACCAAATCTGCAGATTGCTTTGGATAGTATGGACATTTTAACAGTATTTATTCTCCCAATCCATGAACATGGATTGTCTTTCCATTTGTTTGTTCCATCTTCAGTTTCTTTCACCAGTGATTTATGGTTTTCACAGTCCAGGTGTTTTACATCTTTGCTTAAGTTTATTCCTAGGTATTTTCTTTTCTTCTTCTCCTCCTCCTCCTCCTCCTTTTTCTTCTCTCTCTCTCTCTCTCTCTCTCTCTCTCTCTCTCTCGTGCAATTGTAAGTGGGACTATTTTCTTAATTTCTCTTTCTGATACTTCATTATTAGTGTATAGAAATGCAACATATTTCTGTATTTTGTGTTCTACAACTTCACTGCATTTATTCATCAGTTCTCATGGGTTTTTATATTTGTTTTAATTAACATATTCTATAACTAGAGCTAGTAGCAAGCTACTATTGTAATCTCTAAATAGTGATGAGCTGAGATATGTGAGATAGCCACAACATCTTCATTGTAATAATTAAGATGTAATATGGAAATGTAATATGTATAAGATGTAATTTAAAAATATGTGATTTTATGGCAAAGTCACAGGTATACTTCTAATACCACTTTGTTTCTAATGCTGTGGCTTATTGACTATGTTTAAAACTCACGGCAAAGGAAACACTAAATTTCAGTTAAAGACTGGTGAAAATAAAGACATTTTTTTCCCATGTAAGTTCACAGACTGATTTCAAAACTACTGGTCTAATGTTAAGAGGTAAATCCTTGGAAATGGCACTCAGTGATATTCATTCTTCTAAATAGTGACTTGATTTTCTATACTCGTTTCATCTTGAACACTAGTCTTAGGCTTATTAATGTTCTAAGTCACTGTTAGAAAAATGACATTAAAAGGGTATAGGAACAATGACAGAGGAAGTGGGTGGAGTGGGGAGGGGAATGCTGAATATTCTTTTCTCTAGTTACTAATGTTGAGAAACATTAATATTCATAAAGATGTCTAATATTAAACCTGATTTGGAATTGAATTTATTAGGGAAGAAAAGGTTTAAATCTGCTTCTACTCTTGTTATTTGATATTCAGAATACTTTTTAGGGAAGAAGGATCGACATTCGTATAAAGGTTCTACCTTTGTTCTTTTGTTCTTTCTGTTGCCTCTTTTAAAGTTCTTGAATACCCCTATATTCCCCCTCTGTAATTATATAGTGATATACAAAATATAGGTAACGTGGGGCTCTTTAAAATACAATGCCCGATTTATGAATGTGCTGTTAATTTTGAGGTATCAAAGGTGGGTGTTCAAAACTTTCCTGTTTGTTGACTGCTAGATAGAAAATATTTCCTTGCTCCTCTGTTCTACTGTGTATCTCCCCAGAAATGGGGGGTTCTAAAAGTCTAAATATTTATACCTGTATCCAACATATCAGCAATTCCATGATGAACAGCCCTTCATTTTTCTTGTATTACACTATAATCCAGCAGTTGGCAAACTATAGCTTGTGGCCTAGTTTTGTATAGCCAGCAAGCAATAATGCTTTAATTTTTTTAAACACTTTTAAAGAGATATAAAAACAAACCAAATAAAAACAAGGAAGAATATCCAACTGGGACCATGCATGGCCTGCAAAACCTAAATTATTTACTATTTGGCTTTTTATAGAAAAAAGCTTGCTGATCCCTGCATAGTGGCACGTACCCATGTATGTCTAGGAAATATTCTCGGCCTCTTTGTTCAGTTAATAGATTTTTTTTGTCCTCTCCATCACCAGGACTAACTAGTGATCAGACTTGGCCAATCCTAGTAAGTCATCACCCTAGGAACTATGATTGGTTTAAAGGATGAGCATGTGAAACCAGTCAGGGCCATTACTGTCCTTCCCATTGAATGGGTATATAGACTTTTGGAAAAGGGTTCTACCCTTTTCACTGTAGTTGCTAGGCTCATATGGGATGAGCCTGGTCATGCTGGTGAGCCTCATAGAAAAACATCTGCAATAGGAGAAATTGGAGTTAACAAGCATGGGGAAGTGGGCCTAAGAGGGCACACACAGGAGGAGCCTTTGAGCTGTGACACTGGAGGACAGGTTCTTTCTTCTCTCTCTGCATTATCTGAGTCAGCAATCTCCCTTTGTTTTTTGTTTGAGTTGCAATTCTACTACTTGTAAACAAAATACCTCTTCATAATTCCAGTATGTCACAACTCTTCCAAAAGTTCAACAGAAACCCTACTTTTTCTTTTGTTCTTAATTGGAAAGCTGCAATAATAATGCATATAACTACCAATTACTGAGCACTCTCAGTGTTCTAAGCACAGAGCCGGTGATTTTAGCACATTATGAAGTTCGTATGGATGGTACCACATTACAGAGGAGGGAATAAAGCTCACAGTTGAAGTAATTTGATTCAGCTCTCACCACTAAATAGGTGGCAAAGCTGAAATACCATGCACATTGTTTGTGACTCAAAGTTCGTATACACTTTATTGCAGTCACGGGATTTAAGTGATCCAGCAAAATGGGACTTTATCATGCTCTTTCCTCTGAACATAGCATAACAGTAAGTCAGTATTGATTTCCTCATTGACATTTAAGGTTTAAATGGAGCAATATTGTTTTCTTATTGCATATAAATATAAAAATTTCAAATACATGTTAACAATTAGACTGTTATTCTTTCGGAGACTCAAAGCAGTATAAAGCTGTGTAAAATGCACTGTGCCCCATTTTTTTAATTTAAAAATTTTAAATTTTTCATTGATGTGTAATTGACATGCCATATTATATTTCAGATATAACAAAGTGATTCAACATTTATATACATTATCAAGTGACTGCCATGATAAATCTAGGTACCATCTGTCTCCAAACACAGTTGTTAATTATTTATTTATTTATTTGTTTGTTTGTTTATTTAAGATTTTTATTTATTTGGCAGAAACACAGCTAGAGAGGGAACACAAGCAGGGGGAGTGAGAGAGGGAGAAGCAGGCTTCCCACTGAGCAGGCAGCCCGACGTGGGGCTCAATCCCGGGTCTCCGGGATCATGACCTGAGCCGAAGGCAGTCGCTTAACCAACTGAGCCAGCCAGGTGCCCCAACACAGTTGTTAATTTTTAGCCATAGCTCCTGTGCTGTACTTCACATCCCTGTGTCTTATTTTATAACTGGAAATTTATACCGCTTAATCCTCTTCCCCTACTTCACCTATCCCCCTGCCCCTGCCCCTCCCCTCTGGCAACCACTAGATTGTTCTATGTATTGATGAACATGTTTCTGTTTTGTTTTTTGGATTCCACATGTAAGTGAAATCATACAGTATTTGCCTTTCTCCATCTGACTTACTTCACTTAACGTAAAACTCTCTAGGTCCATCCATGTTGTTGCATATGGCAAGATTTCATTGTTTTTCATGACGAATATTCCATTTGTGTGTGTGTGTGTGTGTGTGTGTACATATACATAGACACAGACACATGCATATTACATCTTCTTTATTCATCTATAGATGGACATGTTGCTTCCACATCTAGGCTACTGTAAATAATGCTGCAATGAACATAGGTACAGATAAATACCCAAATTTCTGCTTTTATTTTCTGTGGATAAATACCCAGAAGTGGAATTGCTAGATTTTATGGTATTTCTGTTTGTAATTTTTTGAGGGACTTCCATACTGTTTTCCATAGTGAGTGCACTATTTTGTATTCCCATCATCAGTACACAAGTGTTTCTTTTCCTCCATTTCCCCAACACTTGTTATTACTTGTCTTGATAGTAGCCATTTCTGACAGATGTGAGGTGATTTCTCACTGTATTGATTTGCATTTCCCTGATGATGAGTGATGTTGAACACCTTTTAATATATCTGTTGGTAATCTGTCTGCTTTGAGGAAATATTTATTCAGGTCCTCTGCCCATTTTTAAAATGGATTATTATTATGTTTTCTGATATTGTGTGAATTCTTTATGTATTTTGGGTATTCATCTCTTATCAGGTGTATCATTTGAAAATATCTCCTCCCATTCAGTAGGTTGCCTTTTCATTTTGTTGATGATTTCTTTTGATATGCAAAAGCTTTTTAGACTACTGGGCATTTACCCCAAAGATATGGATGTAGCGAAAAGAAGGGCCATATGCACCCCAATGTTCATCGCAGCAATGGCCACAATCACCAAACTGTGGAAAGAGCCAAGGTGCCCTTCAACAGATGAATGGATAAAGATGTGGTACATATATACAATAGAATACTATGCCTCCATCAGAAAAGATGAATATCCAACTTTTGTAGCAACATGGACTGGACTGGAAGAGATTATGCTGAGTGAAATAAGCCAAGAAGAGAAAGTCAAGTATCACATGGTTTCACTTACTTGCGGTGCATGAGGGTGAGGGGTAACCTGGATGACAGTGGAAGAAGGAAAGTAAATGGGAAGTAGGGTAATCCAGGGATAGAAAGGAGACAACAGAGACTTTGGACACAGAAACAAACTGAGGGACTTGGAGGGAGGGGGGTGGAGGGATGGGAGAGCCTGGTGGTGGGTACTGGGGGCACCTAATGCGTGGAGCACTGGGTGTGGGGAATGGGGAATGAATCTTGGAACACTGGGAAAAAAATTTAAGTAACAATAAAAAAAAGCTTTTTAGTTTGATATAGTTCCATTTGTTTATTTTTGCTCTTCTTACTAATGTGCTCCCTTAGTTTGCTGAGAAATACATGCCTTTGATCGTGTAGGGATGATTCTAATCAGCTCTGTGACAAGGATTAAGTGCTGATACTTCATTGGGAACCTAAAAACACAGGGGAGTGAGAGTAAGGACAAAGGAGGTAAGGCAGGGAGAAAGGGAACTGATGCAAGGTGCTGTGTGTGACAGTGTTTCACAGTGAACCACAAAGAGGCAAAGTAGATCACTTGGTGGATGTGTCCACTTGGAATGTCTCTGAATGTCTGTGCATAAGCTGTGTGGATAAATTGTACCTTCGAGCAGTTTATGGGAGGGAGGGTGGAGAGAGAATTTATGTGCCAGGCTCCCTCCCATCTCTTCTTTACCATTGGTTAGGGAGTGAAGTCCTCCATATTTCCAGGCTGTATCATTCTGATTCTTTGCTATCTAAGAGGATGTTTTATCCCATTCTGTGGAGTGGTGGCCCATCCTAATTCAGTGTAGGAAGAGCCAGAAATACCAAGCAAACACTAATCTGGTCACCAGGTTGCATGGCAGAGGCCAAGGCAGAGTGTTCAGAATTTCTGAAGCTACTGTGATTGATCCCAGACAGTGGGACCACGCAGGCCTGAGGGAGTTGATGGCCGCAGATGTGGCTGAGGCAGAGCAAGCCGCTGTGGTTCCCGGTGGGAAGGGTATAGAGAGAGATTCTGAGTATGCACAAAAAATGTGATGTCATACAATCACTGAATATCCAGTGTAAACCATACATTTTCAACTTCTAATAGATTATATCAAAAGATCGTGAACTCCTTAAGGAAATGAATGCAACTCAGATTTGGTCTTGATCAGATTTTAAAGAATTTTTCTTCACTTGTAACAGAGATGATTTATTTAAGTATGAACATTTACTGAAGCTTAATTTAAGTTGACGCACCAGACTGATACTTTTTCATTTTTAATGTGGCGCACTGTTATTATAAATTAGATCTTTCATCATGGAAACAGCAGCTTCCAGTTTTTGAAGACAGCCAATGAATGGTTATGTAAGTAGTGGCTCCTTTCTCAGTATAGATTGGATTCAGAAAACACACACACACACACACACACACACACACACACACACACACATTCATCTCTCCACTGCTAATATGGTTGATAATGATAGAACTTTTCATTTTCCATCTCTGCCTTCTCATGAGGACACCCATAAGACACCCTCAGTGTTGCATTGGCTTGGCCCTTTGTATCTGGAAATTTGAAAAAGTCATTGTTTAAAGAACAAGTGTAGCCTCAAAGGTAAAATATGAAAACTGAAACATTTACAAAGGCACAATGTGATCTTTCAGGAGGAACCTAAAGTCGATAATATAGTTGGGAATGCACTCCTATTGTTTTTATTTTTTCCCCTTCCTGAGCATTCTTCCAGCTCGGCTGCTGTGGGCATCCCTGATGTTCCCTGAGCAGGGATTTTAAATGAGTCCACAACAGATTGTTCTCAGACTGAATTGTATGCAACAGATCTTGGGAATTTTATTTCATAGCTAGTAAATGGTACTCCTTTAGGGTCAAGAAACAACCTCCTCATATTCCTAGAGTACTTTCATTTCTCTTATAAATCAAGTTGGACCAAAATGGTTTAGAATTGTTTCCTGAGAAAATATTTTTTGTTACTTTTGGTCTATAGTCTTAATGATCCTGTAGAGCTGGGCATCTATAGCAGTGTTTTGCCCATTAACAAAGCAGCCAGTGTTCAGTGCCTGATCACTGAAAAATCCACATAGCCATTTGTACGTCCTTAAATACTGCTGGGGTGGAGTTCGGTTGGCAGAAGGCAATGAAATGTAGCACATGTCCTGATCACAAAGTCACTCTATATCTCCCTTCAAAAATTGCTTTTAGGTTTTTCTTTTTTTAAAAGGTTGAGATCTAAAGTAATGCTAAGTTTTCTTCACAAAGCAGTGTCTTTGCCGCCTCCTACGGTAAACCTTGACTTAGTGAACCAAATGCTGGGAATTGCTTTGGTTTAGACCTGGAAGATAAAGAGGCCAATGGATAGGAAACCGATTGACATCAGGGATTTAGTTAATAAAACAACTTCCAGGGAGTGGTCCTGGGTCAGATCCATTACGGCTAATTGTTCTCATGTTTTTCTGCCTCTTCCTCTCTGTCTGAAGCACAGTCATCTTTGCAATGAGGACAGCCTTCGGCTGATAAAGGGTAACTCAGATTTACTAAAATAAAAAGGGAGGAAAGCCAGTTTAAAAGTGTGAGCTGCAAATGGTGAAATAAAGGGGGATTTCCTGTAGACGCTTTACTCTGAGACCATTTTATTTATTCATTTATTTATTTATTTAAAGATTTTATTTATTTATTTGACAGAGAGAAACACAGCTAGAGAGGAAACACAAGCAGGGGGAGTGAGAGAGGGAGAAGCAGGCTTCCCGCCGAGCAGGAAGCCCGATGTGGGGTCATGACCTGAGCCGAAGGCAGTCGCTCAACCAACTGAGCAACCCAGGCGCCCCTCCGAGACCATTTTCAAAAGTTAAAGTCGTTATTTAGTATTAATAACTATATGTTTTGTGATACTGTACTTGTTAAAATTTTCCACCGTGACAGATGAGGTCATCCTTCTGGTTGGCAAAACATTACCAATATTGGTTTGTAGTGGACTGTTGGTGTTGAGCCTCCTAGGAGCTCCATTCAAAACATATCACTTGGCTTTGAAGCTTCAAATCATGGCCAATACTGCCATTAGTGAAGGAAAGACGATGTTATTACTCACTTTCCAAAGGAAAAAATATATGGAAATTGGAAGAAGGCAAATGACATTCCTTATTATTACTGTTTTTTTTTTCCTGAGTGCAAAATAAATGAACGAATTACCAGATAGTTCTTGCCTTTGCTGTTGTTGGCCCCACCGTTTGATACTAACATTCATGAAGAGTATCTATAATTGTCCAGTGCCCAGGAGCAATATCCCACCCCATTCAGGTAATCCATGACTCAAGGATGGGCAGATAATAGAAATATATGTTTCATTTATCATTCCCTGCCAGTAGAGAAAACGACAGTCATATTGAAACTCTTTAATGTCATGCTTGACACACAGGAGCGGGTTTATTATTTGCCCAGGTTCCCATTCTGCCATGGGTTTGGTCATCATCTGTGCCTTCTGAGATGGAGAACAGGAGGTCTTTACCTGAGCTGCTTTGGGCCAGAGCTAAAACAAATCTGTCTAGATCTGTGGTTGTCAAGTGATACATGTGCAGGAGATGAAATGGTGGGTAGATGGGGCCCTAGGTTGTTTATTGGTGTCTCTGACTTTCTGGGAAGGCTGTATATTTTGCCAAAGTACCATCATCACTACTAAAGTTGGAAAGTTCAAGTCCGAACAGGTATTGTTATTAAAAAAATGGTTACCTTTGCTGAAATCCTAATAGTAAAACATGGGAAGTTCCCCCCCCCCAAGTTAACTGAGGTGCTCTGTTGCAGACTACAGAGGTTGTATTTTCATTCAGCTTCCTGCCCTGAGCCTAGTGTTTCGTACCTTATAGGAGTTTAAAACTTATACCCTGAATTAGATTAAGTAAAGTTAAAAATGTAATTACAGGGTCTCTGAATTCTTGCAGTTCTTACATAATGAAACTTGCTGTGTCTCTTTCTACCACTGTGGCAGTCTCTTTTCCCCCACTCATTTTTTAAAATATTCTGACTACAGTGTCATCATACCTTTGGAAACTAGCCTTAACTGTGTGGTAGGTAAGGAAGGGAAGTTCAGTGAGGTGAAGAGGCCTATCCAAGGTGACTCAGCTAATAGAGACTAAGTTAATGATAACCAGGATTCAACTTGAGTTCCGTCTACCTTCTAGGCACCATGATTTTCTGGCTTCTCTATACTGCTGCCAGAGGATATTTATATGATTTGTACTAAGAAATGTCATCTGTGAACTAACTAAGGCATCTGCTAAACATGTATTGAAGAGCTCTTTGTCCTATGCTAAGCACTGAGGTAAGGTGATTTTCCCGAGGTTTGGAAAACCGCCTCCTAGTATAGGGCATCATCACCAATAACTAAAACACAGAGAGTATCGTAAAGAGTTATAGGCCCACTGAGGATGGAGCTTCTATCTCTGTCTCTGGAATGCTTCACAGAGGAGGGCACATTTAAAATTAGCCTTGAAAAATCAGTAGGAATTTGTAGTAAAATGGATCTTTGCATTTAACTCTCTGGTGTGACCCGGGGCAAGCCAATTAAATTTTCGAATTCTTAGTTCCTTCTCTCTCAAGATTTTTATGAAGATAAAATGTGATTTGAAAGCATTTTGAAAACTTTCAGATTCCAAAAAGAATTCTAAAACAAAACAAAACAAAACAAAAAATAACTATGGCTTCCTGGGATAGGAAGCAGAGCCTGATCCATTAGAAAAATAAGATGCATACAATATTCCTCGAAAAATGCTAGGTTTTGATGTTACTATTTGGAATATTCAGTCCCCAGTGCAGCTAAAAGGAGTAACTGCCAATTTTTTATAACACACAGATAGACTTCTAAGTCACCCTGAGATCATTTCTAGGAAAACTGTCTAGCACTCAGGGATGGACATCTGCACTATCACGGACTGGTTAAGGGTGTGCCTTATGAGCAAGTTCAAGCATCAGCTGTAGGGGAAGGGCTTTGATTTGGACCTAACTCAGAAGATGCACATTTTCCAAGGTAAACCCAGATCTTCCCTTTTCACCTTCTTCTTATCTTATGGGATAATGGATAGGTAATAAAAAAGGGAAAAATGAAAAATGTCCCTGGGCCACATAAGTCAGGGGTGTCATGGCTGAGAGAATGTTTTAATAATGGAAAAATGCAAAGCTGGTGGGAGCTGAAGTGGGCTGTTTTTTTAAGTTTCATATAAGGGAACATGGTAACTTAATAGCTAAACTTTTATAAATCACAGGCAGGGTCCAAACATACTTTTTTCATGTTTGATAAATAATAAAGGAACACAGGTTGTGTGTGTGTGTGTGTGTGTGTGTGTGTGTGTAGTTCACTTAGTTATTTATAGTATGGGTACATGTGTCTTTCTTCTAAGGGAGTTCTTTTTTGTGTGTGTAAATCTTCCCTAATATTAGCTTATTTATGATGGCGGACAAGACCTGCATCAGTTACTTATGGCTGCAGGACACACTATTCCAAAACTTAGTGCCTTTAAACAACAGCTGTTTATTAGTGCTTATAAATCTATAGGATGGCTGGATGATTTTTCTGAACTAAGCTAGGCTGTGCGGGACTTACTTAGGCTTCTGGGGTCAGCTGCGTGCTAGCTAAGAAAGAGTGGCTATTCTGATGTTTGTAGGGGAGATGAAAAGAGATACATGTATTTTGTATGGATGGATGTATTTTTTTCCATTTTGGGGAGGAACCAACTGCACTTTAGATAAATCAGATAATATAATAAGCGTGGTTAAGTTTATTATTAAAAGGAGACATAAGAATGGGCATTTCCTCTGTGTACATAGTGGACTAGATTCCAGTCTAAATGGACTACGTCGAGAAACTTCATCCTGACAAATGTCCTAATAAGATTGTCACACTGTTCTATTTTTAGGTTAAGTATTATTCTTTGTTTTTGTTGTTGTTCTGTTTCCTGTAAAAGGTGGTGCCCTTGAGAGAGTGTCAAAACATAAGTGAGAAACCTGGTGGGGAAAGAGGGGGACACTGAAAGGTTAAGGGACCTCAGGAAAAAAAAAAAAAAACGTTAAGATGAAATTCAGTCTCAGTGCACCGTTTTTTTGTTTGTTTACCTTAGCGAAGGCCCTTAATAGACCCAATCCACCTTTGTGGCCTTACACTAATCCTGCTACAGAATTAAAAATGAAGAGAGTAGTTTGGATGTTTGGGACAAATTGGGTGGATATGATATGGAGAGTGGTAGGCAAAACAGCACAGAAGGGTCCCGGAGGAAGTGGAGGCTACCTAACGACATGACGAGAGCACAAGGCTCTAAGAATATTTGCACTTCTCTTTTCTTTTCCTTCAGAAGGGAGTTGTGTGTTTAACGGGATAGGAAATGGCTGCTGCTTATAACCTCGCACCAAACCCCTCTGATGGTCATTTTGTTTCATGATTAAATTAAACCAGATTGTAATCCCTTAAAAACACAGCACCCTTTACCTCCTAATAGTGCAATCAGTATGAATGCCATTTGTAGTTAGTCTAGAGCAGAAAGTAATATTTCAAACCAATTTTCAGAATCACTATCTTATTTATAATAAACTCATTCGAGTAGATCCAGGCACAATATAAACAAGTGATGGAAAATCCCTAGGAGCTTTTGGCTCATACATTCAGAGTAGACATGCCCTGGAAAACACAGACGTTCTCAGGAAACTGCAGTCTGCTGAAAATGCCAGGAGATTTCAGGAGACTGGACTCTTCATTAGGACTTGGCATCTTTCATGGGTTTTGCATGAGGAGTGGATCGACAATTTTTATCTGATTGTCCGATTCCTTTCTTTTTTCTGATCCTGTTTCAAATGGATAAGATCTGAGGGCATAAGAGGAAATACATGCACAGGACCAAGGAAAGCACATGCTGCAAAGTGACCCAAATCATGGCCCATAAGAGCTCACTCTTGGTGACTTGAAAGCGAGGTTAGACAGTTTCCACGGAGGTCGGGCAGTATGTGAACGTGATAGAAGTGACAGTGTGGACTAGTGCAAAGTGCACAGGCTTTGGAGCTAGATGGACCAGTTTGAAGTTTTGCTCTCTGATTAGAAGCTGTTTGACCTTAGGAAAATTACTTAACCATTCTGAGCTTCAGGTCCCTTATCAGGAAAATAGAGAACAACATCTATCTGCAAAGGTTGCCAGGATGTTTAGCTTAGGGAATATTGCTGAGCACTTGGGGCACAATTTTCCTCTGTCCTTCCCTGCCTTCTTACCTCTATTTCCCTGATCGACCAAATACTCATTGCGCACCATACCACATGCTATCAGTGCTCTGTCCATATTCCCTTGGATCCCTTTATAATTTCTGTGCCCTTGACTCCCACTGTGTTTTTACTCCTGGAAGCTGGAATCTGTGTCTGCTTGCCAAAGGGTTGCCTTGGGGTTGGTGGAACCCACTTTGCCAAAGAATCCAGAAGGCCTGAGAACCTACATCCCCTGGTGGGCACCCTTAACCAGTAATAGACAGGAAGGAATAAATGCTGTGGTCATCATGTCCCTTCACAGTGACAACTCTGAGCTGTGACCTAGAATGTCTCCCGAGCTCCCTTGCAGGATTGAGCCAAAGTTACCATCCTTGGGAGTCAATGTCCAATCCTTGTTTGATCTCCTTTCCTTCCTAGTCCCATTTACCTAGTCCCCTCCTGACTTCGTGGGAACACCGCCTAATAAACCAATTTCACATGACTCCTCACCTCAGGATCTGCTTTGGGGAAACCCAGCCCAAGTCATGCACCTCCCATATACCCCGTACTATTCTGGGTGCTAGAGATGCAGCCACGCACAAGTCAGACATAGCTTTATGGTCATGTTTTATTAATGGGGAACACTAGTAAGAACCCACGGTAAATAGGTTCCCATGGTAAAGACTGCATTGTGGATGCTCTGCTTCTACACCTCTGTGGGGGAAGGAATATAGGCCTCTGAGTTAGTACTTGTGAATCTGTGTCCTGACTTACTCGTGTAGTAGCTATAAAGCCCTGGGTAGCCGCATTTGTCTTCAGAGCCTCACGTTTTCCCCCTTACAGTGAACTGGCTGATGCCCGGCCTGCCTGCTGGAGGGCTGACGGAGGGCGAATGGGCCAAAGCCTCGAGGGCCCAGAACCCCGAACCTGGGCACTGCCTCGAGACATTATGCAGACAGTCAACAAGTTGGGGCTTTGAAAAATGAAAGTACACGGTGTCATTTTGTAGAACATGTTGCATATTTTATAAGGCACTGCTTTAAAAATTAACTTTCCTGTTTTTATCCTTGCTGAATTACACAAGCGAGATCTGAGAGGGTCAGAACGACGTCATGAGCTTGGTGTAGTTTAAATGAGTATCGGGCTGACGCGTTACAACAGGCAGGGCTGCAGGTGACAGCAAAATGTAGAGGCCTGCTGGCGCTCCGCTCTGTGCACAGTGCTGACGAAGGCCAGGCTGAGGGAGCAGGGCCCCCGGCCAAGCCCGCAGCTGCCGGGGACTAGGGCTGCCTCGCGGAACTCCGTCTTCGCCGGAGTGGCTGCCAATCCTCTTGTTTCCTCTGATCCCGTAGAAAGAGTCCCTTCGGTGTCCTCCGTCTTGGTAGCAGAGAAGCAGGCTCGACACCTCTGGCGGAATACCTGTGCCTGCACGCTGCTGCTTCCAGGGCAGCGAAATGAGGGGCCACGCTCAGATTTCCCAGAGTTAATGATGCCCATAGGTGATTGTGATGGCGAGAGCCAAAGTGGGTTAAGCTAAAGGGGGACATTCCCCGGAGGGATACAAGACTGTCCCTAAGATCCTAAGGGCAAAACATGAATTCACACCGCGTCAGAGACTGGAAACAGAACGTGGGAAGTCAGCATAAGTCAAGGCAGACCCTTCCCATCTGTGCTCACTTCTCTCTTTGGGACGCCATTGTCTTTTATATCTGCTAATCTCTGTTATTGGCTTCATATTTCTCCTACTTTACAGGCTGCTGATTCTTCTCTTTTTTTTTATGGCATGTCCTAGCTGTCTCTGAATGGTGGCCTTCAGTCAAGTTTGCATCCGCTTACAAAATGACTGCCTACACTTAGTTGTCCTGACCTTTCTGTCCCAGTAACAAATGGTGAAAAGACATTTTTTTTCCTGCCAGTGTAGACTCTGAATTGGTTTTCCTGAGTCAAAGTCCACTTGTGGTGTGGTCGGCTGGGGTCAGTGAGTGCTGAGAACATAGCACTGACATGGCTTCGGTCTTACCTCTTGGGAGGAAGAGGATTGGTAAAGAAGGGAACTCAGGGTGGGCACCACATTCTAAACCACATTTACTACATGTCTTGGTGGCATTTCTTGCTGTGCTTCTATCACCCATGTCTATTTAGCTCTTGGGGAAAAAAAAACCCACCACAAGCTAACCAGCCAAAGACAAGTCTGACAGAACCATCTGGACTCCATGAAACTTGACATTATTCTGGCGTGTCTTAAACCCATCCTTCTTTTGAAACCTACAGTCTTTTGACAGTTTGTTCCTAAGCAAGAAGGACTATACACAGAAAAAGCACTGTTTAGGCTTTTTACTAATATAGAATCTGTTATTATTCTGGTTTATTTTTCAAAGGGGCTTAAAAAATTATTCCATTAGCTCCTTGGAAAGGGTTATTTTCCCATAAATTCTGGCGGAGCAAGCATGTCAGTGAAGAGTAAACAAGCCCACGTTGCTGTCAAGTATTTCATCAGCACTGAAATTGGACTTCTTTAAAGCTGAGATTTTAGTTTTTACAGTCTGATTCATGTTTTATGGCGAAAATAAAATAAGACAAAAAGGAGAAAAGAGGGAGGGAGGGAAAGAGAGAGAGAGAGAGGGAGAGAACGAGTCTACCTTTGTGGCTCCAACAGATCTTTCTCATTTGTGTTTCCTCACAAAGCCCGTGGGGGGGGCACTATTTCTTTGAAGTACCTGGCACTTGCTAGAAACTACGGGAAGTTATTGTTCTCTAGCAAAATGCTTCCTCTTCAAAAGATGAATCCAATCTGAGAAGACAACCAAGTTCTTTTGTCTGTACAGAAGGGAAGCTGTAGACCTGTGACCAGGCTGTAGGCAAGAACACTACATCAGACACGTGCACAGCTCGGTTCTGGAATGGAGAGACTCCTTTACTCTGAGCATACACCAAGGCCTTAAAGTCGTCTCCCGCATCTCAGAGCTTACACACAGTAGAGGTGCTTCTTTGTGGCTTCAAAAGAAATGTTAAGCTCTGATTATTGTGTCCTAGGCATGGGATTTTATTTTCACAGGGGAAGACTTGTGGAGACCAGAGATGAACGTAAAATTCTGTGAAACCGGGTCAGAACTGAGTTTTTCCTGCTACTGCTTGCATGGAGGTTGTCACGCTTATCAGCCAGCTGTTTGAGTCGTGGGCTGAATCCGTTGTATTTGCCGTTCCTGGTTTACTCTCTGCTCTCTTTCCCACCTGCTTTGTCCCAGCAAGGTAACTTTTATGGATTGACTCTATGGGTTCCCTTGTCCTTTGGCCAATGTGAAGCCCCGGTGAGAGCTAGGTGGGCGGGAGGGAGAATAAGATCAGGGTGTTCATTCCCTCAGTTCCCTCCGTGCCCAGTCATTGTGGATTGGCTTCCTTTTGCAGAACCCTACAACCATTAGGGAGCCAGTGCCCTTGCCTTTTCAGGCTTTAGAGTGGTAATGGTGGATCTGTGCTGTGCTATCCTCAGAGTATTAGATTATCCATTGTTAGATGCCCTTGAACAGTCCTTGTCAAATTCACCCCTATTCGAGTGGGCCTTTTTTCTGCCAGGATACTCATGTTACAAGTAGGGCTAGCCCTCACATACTCCCCTGGGTTCCTTTCCTAGATCTATTTCTAGCCCTCTCACCTGCTTCATGGCTGGAAAGCCCCCTCCCCCCAAATAAAGAACCAATTTTCAGTGATACTGGAAGGATGCTCTGTGAGAAATATCTTCTTTCATCCACTTCTATTATAATTTCTTTATTAGGGGATGAAATCTTTCATTCTATTTATAGAGATACGGTTTTAATCTAAAAGGATGCCTGGAAGAGGCATCACATTCACTAGTTTAAAAATGGTGGATGAGAGCTAGGTTCTAGACATTAAGAGCACAGATACTGTCCCTGATCTCAAGAAATTTATAGTATAGGCCAATAACTGACATTAAATTATTTCTTTATAGCATGTTTTGTTAGAGAACTAGGAAGGCTCTGGGCTTTTCATGACAGAGACAAGCTCAGAGAGGGTGGAAAGTGTTAATAGCTCCAAAAGCAGATAAGGTACTTGTCTCTCTGAATTTGTTTCTCCCTCCTTTCTTCAAGCATCTTTGGACTCTTTTTAGAATTTGAAGGAACCTTGATGATAATTGATGTTTTTCCTTAACAGATGAGAAAATTGAGGGTTTTCAGAGGTTGTGGTTTACCCGTGTCATACAACTGGACCCCTGTCCCTAGATTTTTCAAAAGGCCTTGATGAAATTTCGCAGTGCAACAACTGAGGGACTGAGTTGTGGTTGGGGGTGGAGATGCCTGTGGAGGAAGAATCAAGAATGTGTGATGATTAAGAGGGATCTGGGTTAGAAAGAAAGCACTTCTCTGGATGAGTCAGTGTAAAGAGAGGCTTTTATGTGAATCTTATGACAAATGATAAGGGAGGGGGAAAAGCAGGCACTCACGCTTAGTGTCTTAAGCAGCATGTACTAATGTCTTCTTGGAACGGGAAAACTTAAGCACAGGATTCTAAGAATTCAGTGGATACAGTTTCCTCTGAGCCGTCTTACTGACATGTAAGTGATGGGACTGGTATTTAGAGATCCTTGCCAGGCAGCCAGCTACATAAATGTATACAAGTTGAATTTTGGTATCTGGCTGCACTTGACATATTGATACAGGTCTCAACGATTAAATATCTTGACACCAGGCTCTCATCTTCAGTCATCCCTTCACCTGTCTATTTAACCTCAATATTGATATTACTGGGGAAGGCTTTGGAGAGACTCGAGGGCTGGCAGCCTTGACCTAGGACTCAGAGGGAAAACCGAAAGCACACAAAGAGAGCATTCCTAGAGTGATGCAACCCCACAGTGGATGGACACAAGGCTGGGCCAGATGAGAGAATGTCTTGGAATAAGGCCACAATGATAAAGGAAGAATGAGGTATGACTTCCAGGTGGTGTGTTTATTGCTTTTAATTTTGTGTAGAGGGGATATCTGTCCGAGAGGTGACTTTTGGAGGATGAAGCCCAATACCGTGTGTTTTAGTCAGTACTTTGCGGTGTTGAGATCACGACAATCTAGCTAAACGAACTACCCCATACATACATGTGTATAGATAAACACATACATATGTCATTGCTATAGAGGTTTGCCAGACAGAAGATACATAGTTTGTATGTAATTGTTTAGGTTATAGCATGTATAGGGTCATGATAACTTGCTGTCTTAGCTTCTTCCCACTCTTTGGGAGCCTGCTCCACTGATAATCGAGCAGTAAAGCTACATTCTCTGTACCCCAGCACCTCCGGAGTTGCACGGAGATGGGGTGCCCGTGGAGGATGACCTGGAGAAGGACATTTTTAGAGAGCGCCCACCCTGAAACTTAGCAGAGTCCTGTGATCCTGCATAATGAATCCTGTACCTACTTGTAGGACTTCTGGGATTCCCATGGTTTATATAGAAAACTAATACTTCCAGGCTGCTACCGACCCCAGCACTTGGCCCATTCCCCCCAGAACCCCAGGTTGGGAGACTGCTACACACCTTCTCCCACTCTGATTCCCCAACCTTGAGAGATTCTGCCTAAAGACCAACAACACGCAACCATTCTGTGCATTCATCACCAGGTACCATGACATCCTTAGAAATGCATGATTTTCAACTTTCATGGCTGTCGGCCTTAAAAGGGCTTTTAATCTCCATGGGCCTTGAATTGTGACAAGACTTCAATGGAAGTGATCCCCAAACCAGTGGCCTGAGCACTCGGAAGTTTCCAGAGGAGTGCTCAGTTGCCGCCATTAGTTCCCTAGCAGGGAACTGGCAGACAGCCATCATGCTCAGTCTGTCATTCACAGCAAATGTAGGTTGTCAGGGGGGAGACTCAGCAAACACTGTTCTTCGTAGGGCCTGGGATTGTTCCATGGGTTGTAAAGCCTGGTAGAACCTGTGAAATGGATGATGAATGGGTCTAAAATTCTTGTCTTAAAAAAATCTTGAAAAACAGATGTTAATGGGAGGCATTTGCTCCTGAGTCATCTCATAGTCATTGCTGTAATTTTCTTCTCTGCCATTACCATTTCATGGCTGTTCTAAGTTCCTACTTTTGGTCAAGTGATTCAACAGTTCCCAGCTACTTGGTGAAAACAAAAATAAGATTTTTATTTTTTTTTTATTTTTTTTATTATTTTTTTTTCTTTTTAAAGACTCTATTTATTTATGTGACAGAGAGAGAGATCACAAGCAGGCAGAGAGAGAGGAGGAAGCAGGCTCTCCACTGAGCAGAGAGCCCGATGCGGGACTCGATCCCAGGACCCTGAGATCATGACCCGAGCCGAAGGCAGAGGCTTAACCCTCTGAGCCACCCAGGCGCCCCCAAAAATAAGATTTTTAGAAGCAGTGCACCTTTCCCTTGATTGACTGGAGGCATTTTTTTTCCCCACTGAGTTGGATGTTCTAATTTTTCTCTGTTCCCATTTGTCACCCCATCTCTGTTGACTCTGCCTTTTAATGTAATCCCTCAACGCATATGACTTAGTGTCATTGGTAACACTTGTCCCCATACAGCGTCATCTGTCTGAATTGCCTGGTGTCTGTCATTGCTTAGGGAACAGAAGAAATGAAAATGGCTTCTTGTATTTATTTCATTCCCTTTTCCTGCAAGATTATTCTACCAAGGGGGCCTTTTGAGAAGGAGGTTTGGCCTATTCAGAGGCACACAGTATTCACAGACATGTACAAAGTCTGCCCCTGATATTTAATCATTGAAATTATTCTTTGCATTCAACTCTAGCCAGTGATCTGCAGGTTTCTCAGGCCACTTAAAATGAGGCCAGCTCATCCTTGGGATCTGATCTTTCCAAATGCTCCGAGTTGCTATGCCTGTTTAGTTGATAGAGAGTCTTCCCACTGAGGTCTCAGCAAGAGTTGAAGTTGCCTTCCCAAGCCTTCTCATGACTCACTGCAACCTTGGGGAAGTCACTCCTGGAATATTCCCGGAGCCCAGAGCACTGGAATCTGCAAAGTCACACGGCAGCCATCTACCTGCATCCTAAAGCTAAATATCATCAGCTCTGTTATTTGGTTGAAAAATCCCACTGCAGTGGGTAGCCCAACTGTTACTCTCATCTCCACAAGGGAGGAGGAGGTCTGAGGAGGCTTGGGTTATAGTTGCCACGTAGCTGCTGAGCAGCTGGGTGCGCTTGAGCGAGTGGCTTTTCTCTCTTCCTCAGTTTCCTCATCTCTACAGTGAAGTGGCTGTCACCCAGTACAATTCTATGTAGTTTGGAATCATTCTTCCTCCAAAATTTGGGCATGGGGATTTATGTTCCTCAGCCATAAAAGAGATTCTATTTCTAAACTTTGGTCCTCATTTTATTATTGCCTAATCTTTTTCCTGTTATTTCTTCTGATGTGATACTGTACCATTTAATTATTGAAAAACATTTTTATCTAAGTTATCAATATATTTTTAATAATAGCATCAAGTTATTTTTAGTATCAGTGAATAATTTTCAAATTTTCTGCCCTCAGTTTTATTTACGGTAGTAAATTTTTATTGCAGTATTAACACACATGTAAAGTACACAAATAAGAAACACAGAGCTCAGTGAATGGCCCACAAGTGAACCACCTGCATTCAGGACCCAGGTCAAGAAAGCGATTAATGAGCTTCTCAAATGCTCTCTTTATTCCCCGTTGAATTCACTCACCTCTTCCCCTATAACGGCAACCACTATGCAAACTTCTAATACTATGTAGTTATATTATTTGTATTTAAACGTTAAATAAATGGACTCAGACTGTATGTACTGTTTGGGCTCTGGCTTCTTTCACTCATTGAGAGTCATGCACATTACGTGGAATACTGTAATGTGCTTATTCTCACTGCTGTTTAGCAGTGTAACTTTTCAAATGATGTTCTTAAAGTAGCATAGGAATTCAGCCCTGTGTTTTTATAGCATATAAATGCTGATGAGGTGCTCCTATGGGGAAAGAATATATATATACTAGAAATTATAACACCGGAATGGTATAAGATTTTCTAACTTTTTTCCACCTGTGGCCATGGAAACCACTGGAAATGCTGGGGAACTTGGGGCTTAGAAGGGGTTACCAGCCTGTTTTTTGGATAGCTCAGGGGATCCCAAAATCTTTCATAAAATGAGGAAAAGCAAGCTGTACTAAACCGTACTCTATTTCACCAAGGAGAGTAACTGCAACCCAGAAGCTCCACTCCGTATTCTGTCGTCCGTGTTCTTTGGAAATGAGGCAGATACGGGAGGACATAATCAACAATGAGAAGGAAGCCAACAAAAGGCTGGGAGGCCAGAGGCCGGCGAGCAAACCGCAAACTCAGGCTCAGTGCATGGACTCAGGGCAATTCTGAGTTCAAATCTGGATTTGTCTATCATTGGCTATGCCTTTGAAAAGATAGGCAGACTTGGTTGAATCTCTTTTTTGTGCTTCTAGGGAAAGCAATTTCAGTACAATGAAATGCTTCCTGTTTGTCAAGGTTATGTTATTCTAGTGAAGGAGAGATCAGATGCCATTTTGACACGGACATTAAAAATCCTCATTTTGGGAATTATTCATGGGCCAAATCTCAGAGTTCCAAGCAGGAATATTGTCTCCTATACCTGCTGCCAAAGAAGATGCCCTAGACTTTTTCAGTGCTTTTTCACCTATCTGCTAAGAGACAGTTGTTAATTGCTTTCTTTAGTATTTTCAGCATTCTCCAAAGTGAGTCAAAACAGCAGATTTGTTCCTTTTTAGATAAGGGCCTAGGTATTTTCTTCTTGTTTCTTGGTTAGGGATGAGGAGTTTTCCTCTCACACATTTCCTTCTACCCATCAGGATTTAGAATGGAGGCAGCGTATATTTTTCTTATTGAAGTGCAGTCGACACACAGTGTTACATTAGTTTCAGGTGTATAAGGGAGTGATTCAGCAAATCTGTACATAATACTATGCTCACTGAAAGTGTGGCCACCATCTGTTACCATACAATGCTCTTATGCTATCATTGACTATGTAGCCTGCTTTGTACTTTTCATTCTGTGACTTACTCATCCCATAACTGGAAGCCTTTACACCTCCACTCCCCTTTACCCATTTTGCTCATCCCCACCCCCCTCCCATCTGGCAACTGCCAGTTCTCTGTATTTACTTACAGCTCTGTCTTGTATTTTAGATTGCACATGTAAGCGAAATTATAGGAGATTTGTCTTTTTCTGTCTTATTTCACTTAACATAATACCGTCTAGGTCCATCTGTGTTGTCACAAACAGCACGATCTCAATCTTTTTTAAGGTTGAATAATAGTCCATTGTACATATATACCACATCTTTATCTGTTCATCTCTCGATAGACACTTGGGTTGCTTCCATATCTTGGCTATTGAAAATCCTGTAGTAATCAGAGGAGTGCACATATCTTTTTGAATTAGTGTTTTCATTTTCTTTGGATAAATACCTAGTAGTGGAATTACTGGATCATACAATATTTCTATTTTTAATATTTCTTTCATTTCTGATTGGATTTATTTGGGTCCTCTCTCTTTTTTTCTTGATGAGTCTGGCTTAAGTTTTATCAATTTTGTCTATCTTTTTGAAGAACCAGCTTTAGTTCCATAGATCTTTTCTGTTGTTTTTTCAGTCTCTATTTCCTTCAGTTATGCTCTGATCTTTATTATTTCCTTCCTTCTGCTAACTTTGGGCCTTGTTTGATCATCTTTTTTCTAGTTTGTTTGGGTGTAGGGTTAGATTGTTAGAGATTCTTCTTGTTTATTGAGGTATGCCTGCATTACTATAAATTTCCCTCTTAGAACTGCTTCCACTGCATCCCAAAGATTTTGGAGTGCTGTGTGTGCTTTCCCTTTGGTTAGTTTCCATGTACTTTTTAAAAATTTCCTATTTGATTTCTTAAATGATCTGTTTATTATTTAGTAGCATGTTGTGTAGCTTCCATGTGTGCTTTTTCCAGTTTTTCCTTTTGTAACTGACTTCAAATTTCATATTACTGTGCTTGGAAAAGATGCTTGATATGATTTCATTTTTCTTAAAATTACTGAGACTTATTTTGTGGCCTAACATGTGATCTATCCTGGAGAATGTTCCATGTGCACTTAAATAGAATGTGTATTGCTGTTTTTAGGTGGAATGTTCTATATCTATCTGTTAAGTCCATGTAGTCTATGTGTCATTCAGAGATACTGTTTTCTTGTTGCTTTTCTCTCTGGATGATCTATCCATTGATGTCAGTGGGGTGTAAAAGTCTTCTACTATTATTGTATTACTGTCAGTTTCTCCCTTTATGTCCATTACTATTTGCACTCTATGTTCTCCAGTGGTGGGCACACAGATATTTGAAATTGTTATAGCTTCTTACTGGATGGATCACTTTCTCATTATGTAATGCCCTTCTTGGTCTCTTGTTGCGGTCTTTGTTTAAATTCCATGTTTGTAATTATTCCAGTCACTGATCTCCCCTTTTCCCCATTTTCTTTAACATTATTCTTTCATTTGATTCACAATTTTTGAGATTTACTTTTAGGTGATAAGCACTATTTTCTGCTACTATATTACTACTCTTATTACTAACAAATGTATAGTGAATGCTGAGTATATATCAAGAATTAAGTATTTCACATATTTTATAAAATCCTTACAATAATCTGATGATAAAGGTGGTATTATGTCCAAGGTACAGCTGAGGAAAGTGACTTAGAGATTTTAAGTAACTTGCCCCATATCACCCAGCTATTAAATGGCAGAGACAGCATATGAATCCAGGCAATATTACAACAGAATGAACAAAAATATAACCACTAATTATCTAACTTCATGGGTGACTACAGAGGATAACTTTTAAATGAGTGCATAAACTAATTTCAATTTTTAATGTTCAGTCTTCAAATATAGTCTCAAGTAAACTTAGTGGGTTTTACATATTTATATTATGATATGTTAGTTACCATACACTATATCATTAGTTTTGGATGTAGTGTTCCATGATTCCTTGTTTGCATATAACACCTCATGGTTCATCTCCCTCTCCGATTTCCTCCCCTTTCATTTCTTCCCTTCCTTCTCCTAATGTCCTCCATACATATTTATTCATGCTCTTATGTGGCACTGAAAAACCACATCCCGATTCTCACCCCCAAACCAAAATTCTAAAAAGTATCGTTATCTGGAAAGTACTTCACTAGCCCTTAGTGATATTAAAAAGAAGAAATAGATTCGTATTCTGTTGAGTAGGGAATTATGACATGTACAACAAATAACTTTTAAGTCGATGTGTTAAGTTCAAGATGTGTAGATGAAAAAGTTACAGGAATTTAGAAGTAATAGCGTTTAGGTTGCAAATTAAGTACTGGCTAGGAATCTGACATGAAAAGAAAGAGTTCACTCCATTACATATGGAGGCACAGTTACAAAAAATGGAAAAGCATATTTCTAGAGCTGCACTGCATTCATCTGATGGGACTATGGGGAGTGTCAGTGGTGTTCCTGTGCAGAGGGACTCCTACAGGCTAGGTAGAATCAATTGTTGGGGCGCCTGGGTGGCTCAGTTGGTTAAGTGACTGCTTTCAGCTCAGGTCATGATCCCGGAGACCCGGGATCGAGTCCCACATCGGGCTCCCTGCTCGGCAGGAAGCCTGCTTCTCCCCTCTCTCACTCCCCCTGCTTGTGTTCCCTCTCTGGCTGTGTTTCTCTCTGTCAAATAAATAAAATCCTAAAAAAAAAAAAAGAATTGTTAAACATTTCAGAATTTTTGTGAGCCAGTTTTAACTCTTTGGTAGCTTGAAGGTGATCATGGTGGGAGTATCAAAATCATGAAAATTGGCAACTAGTACAAATTATGGATTTGTTTCTTAAGCTGGTGAGAGGTGGTTTTCCACATCACTGGTTGTGTTAGAGAAGAAAGTAAAGAGACAGAAAAGGTTATTGGAAGCAAATATGGTCCCAAATTCCAGCCCCAGGTGCACAGGCATCATTCAGTAAGGGTGGTTGTGGAAAGTCATTTGTCAAGGCATCAAAGTAACTAGTGAGGAGAATAGTGATACTTAGATGTGACTCATGGATTCTTAGTGTCTCTGGTATGAAAGAGACTTTGGCGGTCCAAATACTCATTTGATGTTAGAATTGTGATTCTGCTTTCATTTTCCTTGAATTCTCCACGTTTTCTAATTAGTCACGTGACTGGGTTTTCAAAATACTGTAGCAACGCAATGTGTATATATTTTCTTTGCTTATAGGTATTCTGTTTAGGCCAGATGAAAACAGTTTCAGCACTGATTTTAAACTAATTTTAAACAGTGAGCTAAAACTGTCTTGCCATTGTTGGTGCCATCTTTCTGAATGCAGATGATTCTAAATTACAAAGCAGACTCATGTCAGATTTAAAGGAGAATGGAATTTGTTATGATTAAGCTCTTCTGAAAAACTCAACACAAGATAAGCTCAGCCTTCAAAGTGGATAATCACACTATTCACATTTAAAAATAATTTGTCATAGGCTTCCTTGGTGTAATTAAAATGTGATTTAAAATACTCCTTATAATGTTGACAAAGGTTGTTGAAACAAACGTTTTGATGTTTTGAGGTACACCTGCCCTGAAAATTCATCACCCTTTTCCCACTCCATGGTTCCTTTAACAATTAATCTTTACTAAAATGATTCTCGTGTGTAACGATCACCAGAATCCCTATTTTTTTAATCGTGATCAGATCAGGATTTTTAATATCTACATCATAAAAATATTTACATATGTTTAGTATATATTACCTCTTGAATCAAGTGTGTGAATATATTTCAGAACAATTTTTAACAAGATTTTAAGAAAAATGGTGTAGATTAATTCTTGCCTAATCAGATGTTTGAACTGAAAATTCCACCATCTTTTCAGTATATAAGATCTGACTTTTTATCAGTTCTTGATTGTGCAGTTTGAGGCAAATTACTGAGTCTCTCTAGGCCTTAGTTTTGTCATTCGTGAAAGTGAGCTAAGGATCCTCTCCCTGAGTACCTGTGAGGAGCAAATACCATGAACTCTTTAAAACATCTAGAAATTCTAGTTACTATTCACTAAGAAAGTAAATGACTTGGTAGATTCCATCTAGAAGCATTCTGGTTAATGGGTATTTGATTCTACTCATCTTCTTGTCTCTGCTTTCTATTAAGGTCTTCCCGTGTTACGGTATTTCTGAAAAAAAACCTAGCCATTAGCTCTGGAATTATATATAATTTCTTATGCTGTATTCTACTCTGCTCCTTTATTTCTTACGGTTGTAGTCAGAGTTAGTCCCTTCATGCACTATCTACATTTGTGTGAATGTGTGAGGCAGAGCTAATAATGAAAGCAAGTGAGGGGAAAAACTCCACAGATAAGGAGATAGAGCAGATGTCTATTTCCTCTGCAAAGTAATAAAGGTAGTCAATATACCTATATATGTCAGGTACTAGATCAGTCACAAATAAGGCGAGAAATACCCTAGGTCTAACCTGAGACACCACTTTCTTAAAGGTTACATTAGACTTGATTTGTTAAACCCACTGATTAAAATTGGCCAAGGTTTGTGAGTTAAGACACCACGTGGTAAGGCTGATGATAAGAATTAAAATTCTCTTCAGTTTTATTCTAAACATCACCACTATGCCTTTTAAGTACACTTTATTGTTATGGACAACAGGCTAAGACAGGGCCAGAAAGGGGGGGGGGGAGTCTGCCTCCAAACTGAGGTTTGCATTTTCACCTAACAGGGTCAAGAGTTTTATATTTACTCTATGGGGAAGATGATTAAAATAGAAGTGATCTTTTAAAAAACACCCAGGATAGTGGCTTTGATCCTAGGAGAGGAAATTGACATGAAAATGGTTCAGTTGTCTCAAGTAAGTTGGGGTCCATAGGGAAGGGTGAGAGGTAGAAAGGAAGAAACTCATGAAGAATCATAACATTTTAGACCTAGAACATTCGCATTTTGCAAATGAAGATAAAGAAAGGTAAGTGGTTTACCCACCACTGATGCCATTGGTGGTACTTTTCTAATTTCAGGTGATTTTTCTGTCAATGCAATACTGGTTATCTCCATTTCGGTGTGTTTAGTTTTCTTAGAAAAATAAAAGGGTACTAGAGTTTATTTCCCAAGGATTTTTTTGAAGGCCTTGTTTTATGCCAGGCCCTGTAGTGCAGACATAGTGCCCCTAGCACCGACCGTCACAGGCCATCTTTCACTAAGAGGTTATTCAGTTTATGTAAACTCAACAGAAACCAAAGTTTGAGATTTATTTGCAATGTGCCATTCTACCAATCCAAATCATCTCAAGAGAAAAGCCGTATTACGCTGCTCAGCAATGGAGAAAGTCCATTGTTTTTAATTTCTCACTGAGGTTTCCTTAGGGGCCAAAGGCAATATTCACTTTGAAATTTTATGAGTTTGTGTCCATGAGGTTTGGATGCAAAATAAATTCATTTTCTGTAGGACTTCTTTAGGGAGTTGGTTGGTTCAAGCTTCTGTTCCAAATAGATTTGTTTAAGAATCTCCAAACATAATGAAACTGTCGTATTCATGGCACGCCACCTGACTCTCCCATTCATGCCTGCCGGGGCTAAAAGTAGAGCGAAACAATACAAACACATTTTTCTACTCCTAAGTAGCATATTGATGCCCACTCTTGAGTCTCAATATCGAAAGTGAAAACATAATTTGCATATCCAGCTGAGGAGAGCCTTGAGATGCTTTCCCAACCTTGCTGTAAAACTAACACAGCTTGAAACTTGAAACCTGTTGAAAATGTAAGGGTGAGAGAGAACTCTGCTACAGTGAAAGAAGCAAACAAAATGACATATTATCTTAAAAAAAAAATCTTTCGGGGGCACTTGGGTAGCTCAGTGGGTTAAAGCCTCTGCCTGCAGCTCACGTCATGATCTCAGGGTCCTGGGATTGAGGCCCATATCGGGCTCTCTGCTCGGCGGGGAGCCTGCTTCTTCCTCCTCTCTCTCTGCCTACTTGTGATCTCTCTGTCAAATAAATAAAATCTTAAAAAAAAATCTTGTGGGGCGCCTGGGTGGCTCAGTTGGTTAGGCAACTGCCTTCAGCTCAGGTCATGATCCCGGAGACCCTGGATTGAGCTCCCTGCTGGGTGGGAAGCCTGCTTCTCCCTCTCTCACTCCCCCTGCTTGTGTTCCCTCTCTGGCTGGGTTTCTATCAAAAAAAAAAAAAATCTTTCAACTTTCACTGGGTTTTCAGCTATAAGACTCCTAATTGAAATATTTTAGAAAGCACCACCTCCAAGAATTTGTAACATCATAACTATCAATGGAATATATAGTCCCAGATTTCTACTCATGGCCTCAGAGAGCATAAACACATCACTTACGAGTACACCGAGAAACGTAAGGTACGAGGCTTCTATAGAGATGCTATTCCAACTTCGGGTTGGGAGGGCTTCTGCTGTTTGGAACAGATCTGCCCTAGGAATGACAGTGACACCAAGGAGTGCTCAGTGACCCGTTAAGATTTTGGATTAATGTGACTTGCCTTCTGCAGCATATTAATAGTCACTTTTCATTAATAAGACAATTTCATATATATTTTGGTCCTAAGCTTTCAAGTTAGTGTAGTTGATGGGATCTCATGGTGCTGTCCAGGGTGGTATTTACCAGAAGAATGAAGGAATGTTTTAGAGCAGCTACCCTGCCTTGAACTACCCTCATGTTGTGACTCGGCCTTCTGTCAAAAGAGTGACAGTCATGGGTCAGATCAATAGGAAATGTTTTATATTCCCGTAGTGTATAAGAGGAGGGAAGGTACAGATGCCCTTGGTTTCAAAAATAGATGACTACCTACTTTCTGATGCCATAAATTTAAAGGCAGTATAGTACTTATAAAAAATGGGTGCAAGAAAGAAAAGTATCCATAATCCTACCATCCAAAGGCAAATATTACTAACATTTTGTTACATTTCCTTCCATAGTTTTTCTAAGCATATTTTTAACTAACAGAGATCGTTCCAGTAACTTTTCTTTTGTTGTCTGCATTTCTGGGATTGTTGTGAAAATTTAACTCCATGTCTTCTCTGTTGATAAGTTTCTAGAGATTTAATCATCCTTCTCTTACCAAAGGATAAGTTCTATTTGGTTTTCAGAGCCTTTCCCTTGTTAGCTATTTCATTTCTTTTAAGATTTATTTAGGGAGGATGTGAGTGGGGGCAAGGGGCAAAGGATGGGAGAATCCCAAGCAGACGCCCTGCTAAGCGTGCAGCCCAACACAGGGCTCAGTCTCAGGACTGTGAGATCATGACCTGAGCTGAAACCAAAAGTGGGACACTCAAGTGCCTGAGCCACCCAGGCACCCCCCCCTTGTCTGCTATTTCTTAAAAATAATCAGCCTAGGGGCGCCTGGGTGGCTCAGTTGGTTAAGCGACTGCCTTCAGCTCAGGTCATGATCCTGGAGATCCGGGATCGAGACCCACATCGGGCTCCCTGCTCAGCGGGAAGCCTGCTTCTCCCTCTCTGGCTGTGTTTCTCTCTGTCAAATAAATAAAAATAATAAAATCTTTAAAAAAATAATAATCAGCCTAAAGTAATCCTTGTTCCAGAGCAGCACATTCTAGAGTACAAATTCTGCTCCCCTTCAGACTCCCCTTTGAAACTTCCCCAAGTCGAAGGTCAATTGACAGATTGCTTCCTATCTCAACGGACCAGTCTCCTAATCGAGAAAATAGGTCAGTTCATTTCAACAGTATCTCTCTTTAGGAGGCATAGGTACAGGTGCGCTCCCAAAGTTAGGTATAAGCAATCAGGTGTAAGGCAGTTCTCTGGAAACAAAACAAATACAGAGTTGAATGACTAGAACAAGATGATAAACCTAGGCTGAGTCCTGATGGCAGGCAGCCTGTTAACAAAGATGATTTCTTTCTTTTTTATTGGAGAGAGCATAGGCAGGGGAAGTAGCAGAGGGAGATGGAGAAGCAGGCTGAGCAGGAAGCCCAATGCAGGGCTCCATCCCAGCACCCTGGGATCATGACCTGAGCTGAAGGCAGACGCTTAAGTGATTGAGTCACCCAGGCGCCCCAAGAACGAAGACTCCTAGAATCGTTTGCAGTTTGAATGTCTCTGATGAGGTCCTCAAGTGTTCAGGTAAACTTTCTGAGTGGGCCACATAGCAACAGACATCAAGATTTTCTAAATATGAATTGCTGTGGTGACTTCTTGGAGAAGTGATTCTAAGTCAAAAGTATGGGGAAAATTTGGAGAGTTGTAGTCAGATATTGGAGGAAACTAGAATTCAGGTTCCAGTCTAGTTGACATGTACAAAAATCTCAAAGACAAGTAACAGAACTAAAATTTGATATACAAATGTGTATTACAGTTACTACTGAAACCTCTATCGGGCATAATCAAAACAAGATTAACTTATTTGAAAAATAAGTCTAGTTTCAACAAATGGTCCTGCTTATTTACATAGGTGCAAGAAGAAGAGTGATGAGTCATATAGGCTCTTTTCATAGGGAATCTCAAATTGGACTTTCAAAAGCCTCTTCTAGTATTTAGACTTCATCTGCAATATCTAGAGAGCTGGGTAGACTCCTCTCTTTTTGGGGTCCCAAAAATATCCCGAGTTTCCTGAACTGCTAGGAAGTGACCTTCCTTACTTACGTGGTTAAGTTGCAGGGGACCCTGTAAGAACAGTACCAGCTTCAGAAAGTCAAATTGTCCTGTCTATGCACAGCGTTCTCAAATAAGACATTCCAGCCAAAACCTTGGTAATACAGCCAGTGTTTCCAATTTTTACTGTTCTAAGGAAAACAGATTCTTGCTGAACTTGCACAAGTAATGATTTTGTAATGAAAATGAGAATGCTAACAGTTACTGAATTGTAGAGGGATCAGGTAGGAAAAAAAAGTAATTGTATCATCGTTCACAAAAAGATTACTTTTTGTGCTATAAGTCATAGATAGCTTAAGAGAAAAGATTTTCTTAAATCTAGAAAAAGAAAACAATGTTGATTCTTTAATATTTTAAAGAAAAAGGCATAAAAATTGTATAATTGTTGTCATCACTTCAGTCAGTCTCATGTAATTCTTGATTGGTCAGAGTCCTTTCCATTAATCTCTGAAGATGAAGCACTTTTGCAAAAACCATCGATAAATGACAAAAGACTTTAGAATGGCCATGGTTAAAGATCTGATGAGAGATCATTATTGAAAAGAAGACTTGGTTATTTCTGCGAACTATGTTTTTAAGATGGTAACTAGAATTATTGTCTCTCTTTTATAAGGAGTGAGAGCAAATCTTTGGAGAGGATCCAGCAGCCCTCTGGCAGGTACTTCTAGGTCAAAAAGATTGCAGTTAGCATTGGATTTGGGTGATTTTGTCAAAAGTGTCATGTTTTGGACCTTGAGCTAAACAGGATCACTATCTGTTTAAGCAAAGTGACAAAAGGTTTACAGAAGGTTACATAGTTGTGAGCCACACTTTAGCCCTTCTAATACTGAACAAGCCCCTTTTCTGAAGAAATCAAAGACCTAATTAAAATACAAAATCTTGGCTTTCTATGCATATTATGAAATGCTTTTCTTTCTTTACCTTTTAAGTAATCCAGAAGTCCAAGACACTTTTTCCCTTTAGCAGATGAAAGAAAATGAAGTTTTAGTTTAATACCAGCAGTGTACTTACATAAAAGTTTAATAACCCAATTTTAGCCATCTTGACTTCATAAAGTAAAATGGTCTCTTTCCAACTTTTTATATCCATTGAGTTTATACTTCATTCTCCTCTTTGTCTTTCTGAAATAACCAGCTTTACTTTCATTTTCCTTAGCAAAATGCATCTCCACACCTTTTCTTAGCCAGAGCCGCATCCTAGTTACCTTGTACACACAGCTGTTACTACTATTTCTAGTTTTAATTATACATTAGAATTCATTGAAACCTTAATTTCTAGTGAAAACTAAGAATTGTGAACTTTTCCATTAGCATTCTTTAGATTGGCAAATTTATGAATACATTTCATAACTTCCAGCCTTTTTTATAGTACAGTTTTCCAATGTGACCCAAGTCTTATTGACTAACAAACTCAAACGCTTTTAATTCCTCTGTAATAAGTGGCCAATAGTAGGTAAAACTATGTTCGGTAATTAATATTCAACATTTGATTATATTGGAAATGACCCAGATATTCAAGAATAAACTTCCATATTTTCACTTAATACAGCAAAACTCGGAGGGTGGAAGTTACCAAAAAAAAAAAAAAAAACAAAAAAAAAAACTCATCTCATTTACACCTCTCTACATCACTTGCTCCCAATACTGTTTAGATTACTCAACAAAATTTCACAAAACATTAGACAATTAGCCATCATCTTAAGGTATTTTTCTCGGATAAATATTGCAATAGAGAAGACACAACCGTAGGACTACAAGGCTCACATAAAAGTTGCATGTCTTCATTATTTTTAATGCTGACAACCCTGAAGACATTCTTATTTTAATTAAAACAACAGTCCTTCTGGTAAATCTTAGATCGCATTAGCTTGAAAAACATTTGGATTAGTTACTGTATTTCTGAGAGTTCAGAAGTACTTAGTATCTTCCAACCCCGCCAGATGAGCTCTCTTGGGTGATTCTGAGAATGCAGGCACAGGATAAATGGAGATAAAGCACAGATGCACACAGACCCAGTTCAAGGCTGTGATGGCAAGAAGGTGCATGTAGTTTCTGGGCAGGGAGCTGGGTGGGGCTCTCTCGCTGCTTGAGGTGCTCTCACTTGCTACCAAATACATGCAGAATGCTATCTTGCTTTTTGCCTTCTTTTGGTAAAAGTGAAAACCCAGATTTCTTATGGTTAGTAAAAACGGGCTACTTGGGTCTTTCATAAAAGTGAAGTGACATGAAACTTCAAAGAGCAGGGAGATCTGTAATACAAACCTGCCTTGTTTATAACAGTTGGTTGCGAGTTGTGTTTCTGGCGGTTGTTAAAAGTTTACCTGCTCAGACGGCTAAAGCTTTTTAGTAATATATGTGAAGAAGACACTTTAAGATTTTTAATATGCCCAATTTTTAAATACCTCTTTTGCATCTGAAAATAAAAAAAATGGCCTTTAGGTCCAAGCGAAGATGGGGGAGAAAATCGACATCAAAAAAAGGGAAAAAATATCTAAGTTTTCTCTTAGGTAAATATACCCCCAAACTCCTCTTATTAGCAACCGAGGGTACTTACTGTTTAAATATTTCCTCCTTTTCCAGCGTAGGTTCCTTAGAGCTTCAGGGTTTACTGTACTATGCCTTTGTAAAGTCTGTATCAAGTACTGACCACAAGCCTTCAAATGTTCTTTTTTTTTCTGAGTGTACAATCCAACATCAGATGAATTCACCATATGGGGAAAAGCCTCTACTATTGATTTTTATGAGTTCCCGAACATAGGCTCCCATCCAAACCCTTCCTGAGCATTTGTGGGAGAAACTGTGCCGATCATCTGTTGCCTTTGGAAGGGAGGTTCCCCCCGCCCCCAGGGGGCCATCTGGCAGGTCTGTCAACTGCATTCTCATCTGGGGCTGCAAGTGGATATGGACAAGGTCCTTGGGAGTGTGGCTGTCCATATCCACTATTGTTTCTAACTCTTCTCTAAATTTGGTAGCTTCTTCTGAAAATGGAGAGGAAAAGGGCTTTGCAATTTCCTCTTGTTCTAGGAGTCCCTAAGGCTCAGAGTTAGAGTCCTTTCCATCTTTTCAATTTGGTGTTTTCATAGGTACCCAAAAGACAATAGTTTGGGATGATGGGTCTCTAAAACGTTTTCAAATACAGAAGCTTTGTCAATTCAGGGGATCCACTGTGTGACCATAGATGAGTAGGATCTTATTAATCTCAAAAGCAACTCCAACCAGCGAGCCCTTTTATGGCTTAACCATGGAGGCGAGAGGAGTGCCCAGAAAGTGCAAAACACACAGCCCTCACAAGAACTGAAAAAAATCACTCCCAGACTTGGCCTAAGCAAGCCAAGACTTTCATTGTCCAGGCAGTAGAAACGGTGTAGTGAAATGGTATCTCTGGTTTCCGACAAGAATATGAGAAGCCTCCAGTCACAGCCCAGGTAATCTCCGACATAAGGCACGTACTCCTGGAATGTGACTTTTCCAGCCCTAATGACACACTGAAGGTTGAGAGGACAAAAGACCCCTATGAACTGGGACCCCATTTGTTGACAAACTCCCCCTGTGAACGGGCATGCTCACAGATAATGCTGTTTCTGGGGTCCACAGTCTGTTTGGCTCATACATGCATCCTCTGGCTAGTGGAGACCAGACTGATCATAAAGTCAAGCTTGGAAGACGGAGAACAAGATAAAAGGAAAACCTTATCAATGCTATGATGAATAAAAAACAAGTACTGAGAACAAATTTTTCCTAGAATTGTTACACCCAAGAATTGGTATATGCAAATATTTTCTCTTGCCAATCTAAATTTTGCAAAAAAGGGACAAGGTGATATTTTTACCTTCCTCTCTTAACTGGGCCTTAGAGAGAGATCTGGGAAAACTGGACTAAGCTAAGAAATCTTACCTTTTGCCAGCTTCTGCCAGTTTTTCCCAGATCCCATCTGTAGGCTTCAGAGTATCATGGCTCAATTTTCCCTTTCTGTGTTCTTTGTTGAAACTCCCCTGTAATAAAATGATTAAGAAGAGATGTATAAGTTTCTTGACATGTATACCTCCCGCACACATGGAAAATACCTAGGAAAACTGAGCCACTCCTCAGCAATTTTACATAAAATTATAAAAGCACATTTCTTCGTTCCGCATGTACATAATTTTAGTGGCTTCATAATCTTTTGTTTACAGGTGTACCACAATTTAAGATACCCCTTTTACTACTGGATATATATTACCAGAGGATATATGCGGTGTGGTTTTTAATTTTTTTAAGTAAAATTATGCAACTTTGGATGACAACTCTTACCAGTGACATTAAGATGACAGGTTGAGGGTACGTGAGTATTAAAAAAATCATACTGCTATCCCTATCACTTGGTCCAACTGATAATTCAACCTGCTGAATTGGTATGTGAGACTCTAACCCATAAAGCCACAGCCAGTAATTTAGGATAAAGCTGGAATATTAGATCAGAGACTTGTTGAATTTCATAATTTTACAGCCTTGAAGGTAACTGGCTCAAAGGTGAAGAACTAACACAGGTGAATGCCCAGCAATGTCTTTCTTCATGGCTCTTCTTGATGGACATCCCCTACTTTCTCATTTTTATGTTGAAAATGTTTTTATTTTTCTAAGCTACCATTAAAAAAACAAAGAACAGTCCTAAAAACTGCCTGCCCAGTTCCAGTTAGAAATGTGTGCTTATCAGAGGGGATGGGTGCGGGGATTAAGAGTACGCCTATCATGATGAGCACCGAGCAATATATAGAATGGGTGAGTCACTTTATTGTACATCTGAAACTACTATATAACAATGTATATTAACTGGGATGAAAATTAAACAAATTTTCCACTTGAATTCCTGTTTTGTTTTTACCACTTCTAAACATAGTTATGAATACGATCAAAAGCTGAGGTGCTCAGTAAGAACCCAAAGCCAAATTCTTCAGTGTCTGTGAATCAGCTAAGACCAATTTCACTTCCTTTGATTGACGGATGTCACATAAAATGGATGACATTTGGTTTTTTTTAATAATTATTTTTTCAGTGTTCCAAGTTTTATTGTTTATGCCCCATTTGTCTTAAGGACTTTGCTCTTCTTTAGATACTGTCCTTCATTTCCCCCATGGTCAGTATCTGTTGGGAAAGGAACTTTAAGCAGAAGAACTTCCATGTAGTTTTTAATTCATTTTTCTTATTACCATAAGCAGAGCTTTGGGCTAAAAGCCTTGTCATTTCTGACTTAAATACATAGCCCAAAAGATTTAATTTCAGAGAATTTTGTAGGAAAAATAGTACATTTTGCCAACTCACTGAACTTTTTAAGTAGGCAAGAGGCCACCATTAGAATTTATTGGGGTGGACAAAAGTAAGATCTGTATATACCTTTCTAAAACAACTGTGGGGGAAAAATAGGAAATAAAAATAGCATAAGAAAAAAATCTGACAATCAGATTTATTTTGCTTATGTCTCCAATATAAAATGTGCTTATATTTCAGAATATTTTAGGTAATTTTAAAATTTGTTGTACTAAGTAACTAAAAAATCACACTGCCATAAAGCACTTAAGTATGTTTGGAAATGGGGAGGCAATATTCTTTTAATTGGGTTGTTCAGCTTATAACAAAATAGGGGAATCCTTGAGGGGGAAAAAGTCCTAGAGAAAATTGAAAACCACAGTTCAAGTACCTGAACTGAAGCTGAAGGTGCCCTAGGTAAAGAGGGGATGGATGCTAGTCTTATTAACCTAGCAGATTGTTTTTTATTGCCTCCTTGGGGATAACAGACAAGGCTGCATGCTTTTATAGTACGGCAGATGGAAATGAGATACACACACATACATCAAGTTAGGACTCTCAGAGGACTACCTCCTTGGTTAAAGGATTGAGAAAAGGGAGTGGGTAAAGAAGTTTGCTGTCCTGGCCTGAGTGGGGAAAATTGTCCCATGATGACACGTAAAACTCCCCTCCATAGTAGTTTTCTATGTTGCATGCCCACCACCAATATGAGAGTTTTAAATTTTACCTTACTCCACTGATTAAGCAGCTGCTGCCCTATAAAATCTTGCTATATTATAGCAACAGATAAAATATGTAGTTAAATATAGAAAAAGGGGACTCCAATTTATGATTTGAATCAATATTCTGGAGGCCTAAATATACAGTTCAGTAATACCCTTTAAAGTGATGCCTTAAAATGGCTTGTTAATTGTACAAATATTTTGTTAAACATACAAAAATGGAAAGCTTCATATTCTGATGACAATACTGACCTACAGATTAAATACCTATCAAAATTCCAAGCATTTTTCTTTTGCAGAAATCAATAAGCTAATCTTGAAATTAACAAGGACATATAAGGAACCTAGATAAACTAAAAAGCAACTGTGAAAGAGAAGAATGTTGGAGGACTCAAAATTCTCGATCCTACAATAAAGACAGATCTGGCATGAGACCAGACACAAATCAATAGAACCCAGAAATAAACCCACACATCTATGGTCAACTGATTTTTGACAAGGGTACCAAGACCATTCAGTGGGGGAAAGGTGGTCTTTCAACAAATAGTAATGGAATAACTGAAGATAAAAAGGCAAAAAAAAGTTGGATCCTTAATGTACACAATTTACTGAAATGGCTCAAAGACTTAAATGTAAGAGGTAAAATTATAAAAATCTTCAAAGAAAACATAAATCTTCATGACCTTGGATCAGGTGATCATTTTTTAGGTATGCCTGCAAAATCTAAGCAACCAAAGGAAAAACAGACAAATTGGACTTTATTAAAATTAAAAGCTTTTGGGCTTCAAAGGAGACCATCAAGAAAGTGAAAAAACCAATAGCATCAAAAATAATAAAACACTTAGAAATAAACCAAGGAGATAAAAATCTGTACACTGAAAACTGTAAGACACTGATAAGAGAAACTTAAGACACAAATGGGAAGATACCCTGTACTCATGGATCAGAAACTTTAAAGTCCTTAAAAATATTTTTATTTGAGAGAGAGAGAGCATAAGCAGGAAGGAGAGGGAGAAGCAAGCTCCCGACTGAACAGGGAGCCCATGTGGGGCTCAATCCCAGAACCCTGGGAGGATGACCTGAGCCGAAGGCAGACATTTAAACAAGTGAGCCACCCAGGCACTCAAAAAACTTAATACTATTAAAATGTCAATACTCCTCAAAGCCACCTATAGATTCAATGCAACCCCTATCAAAATTCCAATGGCATATTTTACAAAAATAGAAAAACTCCTAAAATTTGTATGGAACCAGGAAAGAGCCTGAATAGCCAAAGCCATCCTGAGAAGGAACAACAACAACAACAACAAAACTACAGAGACCACACTTACTGATTTCAACAATACTACAAACCAGTAATAATCAACATAGTATGGTACTGGCATCAAAAAAAAGACACACAGATCAATAAAAAACTTAGAGCCCAGAAATAAACCCATAGTTTATAGTCAATGAATAGTTGGCAAAGGAGCCAAAAATACTCAAGGGGGAAAGATACTTCTTCGATAAATGGTGTTGGGGAAACTGGATATCCACATGCAAAAGAAAGAAAATGGACCACTTCACATCTGTTAAAATAGCTAAATTATCAAAATGACCAGTAGCAGCAAATTCTGGTGAGGATATAGAGAAAAGGGAACGCTTGAGAACAGTGGGTAGAATTGTAAATTGGTAAGTTCACTATAGTAACAGTAGGGCAGTCCCTCGATAAATTAAAAATAGAATGAACGAATTATCAAGCTATTCTACTTCTGGGTGTACACCCAAAGGAAATAAAATCACAAAGTTAAAGAGATACCTGCGTTCTTATGTGAACTGCAGGATTATTTATAATAGCCAAGCCATGGAAACACTCTAAATGTCTATCAATTGATAAATGAATAAAGAAAATGGATGAAGGTGGTCAGAGAGTACAAACGTCCGGTTAAAAGATGAATGAGGTCTGAGGATATAATGTCCATCACGATGACTATAATTAATAATACTGTATTGTACACTTGAAAGTTGCTAAGAGTAGATCTTAAATATTCTCACCACACATACCAAAGAGTAGCTATGTGCAATGATAAATCTGTTAACCTTACTGTGGTAATCATTTCACAAAATGCGTGTGTCTATCAAATTATCAGATCATAGCCCTTACACAATGTTATATATAAAATATATCTGAGTAAAGCTGGGGAAAAAAAGTAAAAAGACAACGCATAGAGTGAAAGAACGTATTTGCAAATCATTTATCTGATACAGATCTAGGATCCAGAATATACAACGAACTCCAAAGGAAATAAGGCAGGTGGAAAATAGGCACACGAAAAGATGCTCATCGTCGTTAGTCATTAGGGAAATGCAAATCCAAGCTGTAATGGGAAACTACTTCACACTCATGAGGTTAACTGTAATAATAATAAAAAAGACCCAGAAAGTACATGTGTTGGTGAGGATGTAAAGACACGCAACTGTCATGCATTGATGGTGGGCCCAAGAGCAGAGGAACCAGCCATGCATACCCGGACATGTGACCTACGATACTGTGAAATAATAAATGTGTGATCTTTAAACCAGTAAGTCTGTGGTAATTTGATATGGCAGCCAAAGAAAATACTCCATGATTACCAAGTCTAGGTTATAAAGGGCAAAAAGGCGATGCAATTTTCACTGTCCTATGCTCTGTCTGGATTCATACCTTTGGAACCCTGAGCAACCACGCAAGCAGCATGGCTAACCTAGAACTGCAGCGCTGGACGGAGAGCACAGAGAAAAGAGATATCTCAGCTAGTCCACTCCTGAACTGGTTAAATCTTCCAGTTTAGGTGCTAGACATCTCAGAGCATGCTTTTAATATGGATTTAGCCACAGCTACTCTCAGATTGAGAGACCACTAGTGAGAACCACCTAGCTTAGCCCAAGCTCCGTAACTACGAGATAATGACGATAAAGTGATTGATGTTCTTGAAACTAAATTTGTGGTGATTCGTTATATGGCCATAAAAAAAATCCCAAACACTTCTTTGTCTTTTTGTCCTTCCCTAAAGAGAAATGGAAACTTTGCTTGGATGAAGGAAGGAGGAGCTGAATCATAAAGTAGTAGTGAGAAAATCAAAGAGTGATGTACCGATATAGGCCTTGGCTCTTCATTCCTCTTGTAGGGCTGAGAAAAAAGAGCAAGTACCTGTGGCTCACTTTTCATCGAGAAAAGGAACTGGCAGACTTACTTAAAGGGCAAGATAGTAAATATTTTAGGCTTCTCAGAAAAGCAGTAAAATCAAGGCTATGATGCAGTGACTTACATAACCATTTAAAATATAGCCATTTATTTTTATTGGCTAAATGTATGTACTACACTTTGTATTTTCTTCAAAACAGTATGTGTCTTTGCTTCCCAATACCCCACTGTAGGCAGGTTGCTTTTCAATAGAAGGCTGTTTCTAAGTTCTGAAATGTGAGGGTATCTGATTATCTAGACAAGAATTATATGAACTGTGATTTTAGACATTCTGTGCTGAGCTTCAGTTTCTATAAACTGGTGGGACTGGCATCTGCCTGCCTCTTTAATATGAGTGGTTGAAGTTCAAATAGGCTAAAACAGTATGGAGGTGAGTTGCAGCTTCAAAGTGCATGACACCTCCTAATTGTTATTGCTGTTGCCTATTACAAAGCATTTGGCCATTTCTTCCTAGCTCTTTCTTCTTCCCTCTCTCTTGTGTTTCAAAATTTTCACTATTCTTTGTTCTGCATGGATATGTTTTGCTATTCACTTAACTGATAAATTAATTTTGATGGCTTCTCATTCGGTATGTTCTCTTCTGATCCAATGTCTCCCAGTGATGATGTTCTGGAAATAACGTGGAAAAAATGATGACCTCCAATGGTGGAGGATTTGGGATATGTGGCACATGATCATAGAAGTTATTTTGTAGGGGAAGGGCCTTTTGGAAGTTAGGTTAGCCTTTAATCCATACAGTTGTTAATTCTCAAATAAGTAGACTTGAGTACCACCTTGTTGAGAGGAGCTATGCTTGGTGCTGTAGATACAGCAGTAAATGAAATAGAAAACGGTCCCTCCCACATAGATCTTACATGCTAATGGTGAAGGGATTCATTTCCTATTGTTGGTTTAACAAGTTACCATATGTTCAGTGGCTTAAAGCAACAACAACTTGTTAAGCTATGGAGGTCAAAAGTCAGGAGTCTACAGTGGGTCCACAGGCCTGTGTTCCTACTGGAGGCTCCAGGGAAGAATCTATTAAAGGTTGCCTATACGCTATGGCTTATATACCTTTTCCTTTATCTTCAGAGCCAGAAATATAACATCTTCAAATCTCTTCAAAGCAGAGAGACAATCAGTTCACCTTTTGTCTGACACTTATAGGGACTCCTGTGATCATACTGGGTCCACCTAGAGAATCCAGGAAAATGGCCCCAACTCCAGAGACTTAACTGAATCTAATCTGCAAAGTTTCCTTTTTTCAGGTCAGGTGACATTTCTAAGTTCTGGGGATTATGCTGAATATATCTCTAGGGGGCCACTATTCAGTCTACTAGAGAGAGAAGGAGGAAGGGAGAGGGAGGCTGAGAGAGGGGAGAGAGAGAGAGAGAGAGAGAGAGAGGGAGAGAGAGAGAGAGACGGAGAGAGAGAGAGAGACGGAGAGAGAGGGAAAGTAAACAGTTGTGTAAATATGTAAGATGATTTTATTTTTTATTTTCAAGATTTTATTTATTCGAGAGACAGAACGAGTGAGTGAGCGAGCACAAACAGGGGGAGAGGGCAGAGGGAGAAGCAGACTCCTCTCTGAGCAGGGAGCCCGATGTGGGGACTCAATCCCAGGACCCAAGATCATGACCAGAGCTGAAAGCAGATGCTTAACTGACTGAGCCACTCAGGCGCCCCATAAGATGATTTTGCAGTGTGATTTGTGCTATGAGGTGATGGGGGGGCGTAAGAGCAGCTCCACCCAGTGTGGTAGCCACAAGCCACAGGGGCTTTTTAAATGGGGCTAGCATGAATGAGGAGCTGAATCTTAAATTTTATTTCATTTTGAATACTTCAATTCAGGTAGCCAAAATGGCTAATGGCTACCATATCGGACAGCACAGCTCTAGGCATTTTAGAGGCCATAGAAGAATGTGTTTCTTTTCTTTTTAACTTAACTGAATTGTGTAAAGATCCATGAAAGCAGTCAATTCCCATTGACCTTAATAGATGGAATGAGGCTGCTCAGGTGAGCAAATAGGTGTTTTTTTTCCTGAAGGAGCAAAAGAGAAACATTCCCTGTTACTAAAGCAATCTTCCAGTTACAACCAGAGAAACTCCCTTGCATTTAGGGGCTAAGGTAGGACACAGTTTATAATACTTCATTTCCTTCCTAGATATATATACATGCTTGCCCTGGCTTCATGGTGAGCTGAGTGTATGTCCTTACTTACTGACTTTGGACTTGGACATGTGATTTATTTTGGCCAATGAAATGTTAACAGCTGTGACAGAAGCATGGGCTTTACACATGCTCACACGGTTGGGTTTACCCTCTTGTGTTCCTGTGACTGCTATGAGAACAGCCTAGCCTGGGTAGCCACTGGTCCAAGGAGAACGTGGAGACATGTGGGAACAGGCCTAAATCCAAGCTAGAGACACACCTTGAGGCTGGAGTCCATCCTACCCTAGCTGAACTACAGCCAATCTACAGGTCTGTTTAAAGACACATTTTGTGTCAGTTTGTTTCTTAGCATTATTGTAGCAGAGACGACTGATACAAGGAGAAATACAAGGAGGACTTCTCCTTTCTTGGAGGACTTTGCACCTTACTGAGGAAGGCTGAATTCTCCATCATTCTTCCAAGCTCCTTTTGGATTTTACATTTAACATTGGCTGGGTGTGGGGGGACCAGACAGGGATTATTTGCTTTCAAGGCAGTTTCTTTTAGTAGTTTTAAGAAGAGGGAGACCTTCAAAGTCTAAAGATTTGTATAACCGAAATTGCACAGCTCAGAGAACAAAGCAGCTAAGTGGAACTCTTCACTTTAACAAGGTCTATTTTTGGCTTCAATGACGCAACTTTGTCCTTCCTGAACTCACCATCTTTCAAGCTTTGTTACCAGGAAAGCAAGGAAAACACCACTAGCTAGCCTTTCTTCTAAAGTAAGTGTGATGAAAAACAAAATCGGCAAAGACTTTGAAAAGCCAGCAGTAATTTAAATATATGGGTTTTCTTTCAGTAGCTGGAGCCACTAAAAGTAAACCTGCAATGCGTTTCAAATGGGCATTCTGTTCTTAGCGACTGAGCGGAAGCTTAGCCACCTCTCCCGTTGTCTCTCTGCATGGCCAAAGTTGAGTGGATTTTTTTCCCTGTGATTTTTGGTTGCCTCCTGAGCATTAATGATGTTGGAATAGTATTGTACTCTCTCACCAGGTGCATCGATTTTCCTGCTTGAATTGATGTAGTCCCACAAAGAGAACACCTCACTGCTGTTATCCTTTTGGATGCTCTATTCACTGGCTTGACCATTCTACTCAGCTTAATCAAAAGTAGGCTATGTGTGTGGAAGAAAATACAACTTTGCAGATGTGGGAAACTTCCTGAGCTTGATGCATGAGAATAGGCATTGACTCAAAGGTGAAGGGAATCAAATTTCAAAAATTTAATAACAGCAAATGATGAAGATATTAATGGAATCGCAAATTACAGCATGTGAGATTTTGAACTCTACTTACAGGAAAAATCATGTGTTCCTATGTGTTTGGATCTGGCAACAGAGGCCAAAGTTGTAATTACTGCTTTTATTTTCTCTTTTCTGGATGAGGATATTTGTTCGCTGAGGAAGCCATTAAACTGGGACAGACAATTACCAATATCCCCGCAGAGAAGTCTGGCTCATTCCTCTGCGGTCTTGTTGTAGTTGCTCAGCTCAATTACATTATTCCTATTTGTTCTGTGTGTCCAGAAACTTCTCCTTCAGGCGAAAGGCCATCCACACTATCATGGCCTTTTGGGTACAGGACTAAGGGAGAAAGTCTTTGCCCTGAAGCTTCAGTAGGGCTAAACTAAGGAGGATGCACACCTGAGTTCAATAGGAAGTTGAGTCCAGTACCACCGGAGATCAAATCAAGGAAGATGGTTAGAGCTAAAAGGTAAGAAGCAGATCATGTTAGGCATTTGGTGCCAGGGAGAAGAGAAATCCACTTCAAGAAAGCAGGGCAGGGCATGATCCTAGGTAATTCTTGGAATAAGCACTATTGTCAGGGACTGGAACCTACGTGCCTGTAGGCGTATATCAGCACCTGGAGTCAGCTATAAAGGACATAAATTTTGGCAGCACGGAAAAATAATCCAGATTAAGCGGATACATGATACTTTTGTTAATGTAACTATTCAAGTAAGTCAAGTTATAACAGGAGACTCAAGTGAGTAACCTTTCATTTACACAATGAGTTGCAATTTGTGTAATGGAAGAGCAGAAAAGAATTAAAAAGGCAAAAAGTAGTTTTTGAAGGAAAAATGCTGGCCATGGGGTTTTCTGGTTGCAAACGAACCTTCAAAAAGGCTCCTGTGAGTCTCTGGAGTTGGTAAAAACTGTGGCTCCTACTGCTGTGAGAAGAAGATGGGCTTGAAATGTACTTTCTAGATTCTTTTTAGAGAAAAGCAATTTGAAAAGAGAACACACCACCGAAGTACCAGGTCTTATTATTATCATCACTGCCATGAATACCTCCAAGCCACAGAAAATCATGTTCATAAAAGAAGTGTGTTTTGGAGATGGGCTAGTGACGAAAGGTCATTTCAAATATCCTGTGCACAGGCTGCAAGCATTTATTGCCATCTCCCTGAAATCCCAAATTATTACTGTCACCACTGTGTGCAGACAAACTTTCGGGGAAGTAAAGAGCACAGCAGGAGGAAAATGTTACATGCTTATACAGCGGTCTTATGGTAACAATCCCAGGGAATTATTTACTTTCATGGTAAATCATAGTGTGAAAATAACAGTATACATCCCTGTTACCGACCACTGTCACCAATCACTATGGAACACTGGCTCTTTTTATTTTTCCCTACAATTGCAGAAAGCCTCAAATAAACCTTCCACACATGAATGTCAAGTCTGTTTGGCCTCTAGCGTTTCTAGAACTGCTGAAGTTCTCTTGCTGGTATTTGTCTATATACCCCTGAGGTGTTCACACAGACACACACCCAGAGTAGGAGTTGGCAGATGACAGCCGTGGCCCAAATGTAGTCCAAAATGCCCAAAGGTCCATTGTCTGTTTTTTCTATGTCTCATGAGCTAAGACTGATTTTTACATTTTTAAATGGTTGGGGAAAAATGTCCAGAAAAGAAATGTCCAAAGAAGGCTATTTCATGACAAGAAAAAATTATATTAAATTTAAATGTTGATATAGTTGTAAATACTTTTATAACTGTGACTATAGCTGCATTTACTCATATGTAAAGAAAAAGGAAACAAACTTATTTATTGTGAATAAGTGCAGATACCAGCATAATAGTTGGGGACAAAGTCAGAGCTAAATGTATACAATTCCACATCTCAAACTTGCTAGGCATATATTCTTAGGCAATGTCTTTACCTCTGTAAAGTGGAAAATCTTGAATCCAGAGTTATTATGAGGATTATGAGACAAAACATGTATGATCCTCTTGTTTAGCACCCAGCATGTAGCAAACACTCAATGAGTGTCATTTAAGCCTATGTCTATCATGCACAGAGTGAGAAGAATTTTACCTTCTGGCAAGGTAACAAGTTCCTCAATTAGAAAAACTAGAAGGGTGGCTCAGTTGGTTGAGCGACTGCCTTCGGCTCAGGTCATGATCCCGGAGACCCGGGATCGAGCCCCACATCGGGCTCCCTGCTCGGCAGGAGGCCTGCTTCTCCCTCTCCCACTCCCTCTGCTTGTGTTCCCTCTCTGGCTGTGTTTCTCTCTGTCAAATAAATAAAATCTTTAAAAAAAACTAGAAAATCTGGACAAATTGCTAAAAACCTCTACTTGAGGAGGGTCAAGATGGCGGAAGGCCAGGTGACCGCATTTCAGGGAGTTCCCTGAAGAGAGCTGAATTCCAACAAAAAAACCACTACAAGACCACCGTGAACACCCATGAAACCAGCCTGAAATGTGATATTTCCCACTTCTGGACCGCCACGAGAGACAAAGAACATCGGCAAAAAGGTAGAAACAAATTGGAGG
>PITA01000515.1:0-77842 GCA_004023965.1 Spilogale gracilis
CCCACCCCAAACAAACAAGTCCCCAATTCTCGTCGGTCCTCGCCGCGGGCTGCGGGCGGCGGAGGCAACGTGCCGCGGTCGCCCGGAGCCGGGAGCCTCGGGCGCCCGCTCCTCGGCGCAGCATGTTCCAGCCGGCGCCCAAGCGCTGCTTCACCATCGAGTCGCTGGTGGCCAAGGACAGTCCCCTGCCCGCCTCGCGCTCTGAGGACCCCATCCGTCCCGCGGCGCTCAGCTACGCCAACTCCAGCCCCATAAACCCGTTCCTCAACGGCTTCCACTCGGCCGCCGCCGCCGCCGCCGCCGGCAGGGGAGTCTACTCCAACCCGGACTTGGTGTTCGCCGAGGCGGTCTCGCACCCGCCTAACCCCGCGGTGCCCGTGCACCCGGTGCCGCCGCCGCACGCCCTGGCTGCCCACCCCCTGCCCTCCTCGCACTCGCCACACCCCCTCTTCGCCTCTCAGCAGCGGGACCCGTCCACCTTCTACCCCTGGCTCATCCACCGCTACCGGTATCTGGGCCACCGCTTCCAAGGTACGTGCCACGTCGCGGGGCTGCAGCGCGCAGAGTCCTACACTGCCCTCGGCCTGCGCCGGGTGGGCCCCTGGCAAGGCTTGGGAGGAGCTTCCTCCAGCTCGCGGGTCCGCGCGCCGCGTTCGGAAACTGGGCGGCGAGGGGCCAGGCATAGTGCTGGTCCCCTGTCTTCGAAGCTGCGGCCTCTTTGGGAGCTGGGCTGGGGCCGCTGGACCCCTTAGAGAGGGGCGCAAAGGGAGAAGTTGTCCCCGAATGCTGTCGGGTGGAGACAGTCAGAGACAGCCTTCTCTGAGCGCCGGCCGCCAAGGAGTCCCGGAACCTGCGGGGTACCCAGGCTCTCCGTCTCCTCCGCGGTGTCCTTGCTCCAAGAGGGCACGGCCACTGCCCGGCCACCAGGTTCGCCGTTGACTGAGTTAAGACCCTGTTCGCCACCCACTCCCTGTCCCTTCAAGCTTAGCCCCGCGGCTTCTTGGTTTCCGACCCTCTTCGGGCGGCGAGGAGACCCTCGCGTCCTTAGAGCGAAGCCTAGGGGTTTGTTTTTCCTTTTTTTTTTTTTTTTTGGAGGCTCGGGGAGCCGGCTGAAATCCTCCCGGATAGCAACCTTCGAGGCTCGGCACTCTCGCCAAGACCTGCTCACATGCGGGGTAGGGTGTCCGCGGCGGGAAGGCAGGTTCGGTCTGGTTTTTGTTTTTTGTTTTTCTTTTAAAAGAAATGAACCGTATCGGGAGACGGGCTGGACGAAAAGATCTAAGTGTTTTCTCTTCTTGCCATTAAAACAATTTTTTGTTTGCTTTTTTTTTTCTCTGGGTGGGGGTAGGAAGAAAGTTAAAACTCCAGAAACGGGGACGAGTAATTAGTTTAGTGGTCCGAGCTTGGGGGAAAAGACCTACCTCCCGCGACAGCCGATCAATACATCGTGGCTTGTCCATTCATTAACCCTTTGCGTTCCTGCCAGAGCCTAAAATCCAGTAGATGCCACCACCACCGCCCCAATTACAAACAAAACAAAACAAAACAAAAACAGCCTTTCATTCTAATTCTGGGACCAGATTTGCCTCCATTCTCGCCTAAACTGTCGGTTTGTTTTCTTTGTTCGGGTTTTTAGTGAACCGATTTCCCACCTTCCTGAGTGAACCCGAAACTACTCTGGCTTGGCTCACAAAGTTTATGGCTCCCTTCCTCAGTCTCTGCCAGCTACGCTCTTGTTGCCCTCACCAGGCCCGAAGTAGCCAGGATCTTCTGGGACCGCGGACAGTCCCATAGGGCGCCCGGAACTCGGCAGCCCCTGGGTTTCGATCCCTTCACTGGCGTCTTCTAGTTCTCTGGAGCCGGGCAGTGTGCATCCCGGGTCCTCGGGAGGAAGTGGCTGCGGAAACCCTGCGCACCGGCCGGCGAAATTCCGATCCCGGCCAGGCAGCAGCCGCACGCCTGACCTCTGCACTTTCCCGGAGGGGAAGCGACTCAATACAAAATTAAGTCCCCCCAGAAAACCCTGGATAGCGGCCTGCCGCCTCTCCACCCCGGGGGTTAAAGTACCGAGGTTAGAAAAAAGAAAGTTTCTCTGGATCTTGGGCGCCAATCCCGGGGCCTGGCTCTGCTGCCCTTCCTCTGTCCCGGGCTCCCCGGCGCGGAGGTGGTGACGCCCGTGGCGCCAGGGCGGCTGAGAAGCCCGCCGAGGTCAGGAGCCTGGGGACTTGCCCCGCCGGGGCAGCTGCTGGGTGGGTGCTGCACAGGTACGCTCGGTGTTCCGGGGCGGGCGGCTGGACCAGCGTCCTATTCGCGAACTTCCGGAGGGTCCCGGGTCCTCACCGGCCGAGCCGCACCGGCCGCGGAAAGGCCATGAGCGCTGTGCCCCGTCAGCCCGGCTCGGGAGAAGCGCGCGGCCCCGGCCGGCCGGGACCGTCCCCTCTGACGGGACTTCTGCTATGTCCCTGGCAGGGAACGACACAAGCCCGGAGAGCTTCCTTTTGCACAACGCGCTGGCCCGAAAGCCGAAGCGGATCCGAACCGCCTTTTCCCCATCCCAGCTTCTGAGGCTGGAACACGCCTTCGAGAAGAACCACTACGTAGTGGGCGCCGAGAGGAAGCAGCTGGCGCACAGCCTCAGCCTCACGGAAACTCAGGTAAGCGAGGCGTGCCCCTGGCGATGCCATCCCACACCTCTGGCCCCGCGCAGCTAGCACACAAGTGCGGAGCTTGGAGAGGGCCTTTGGCAGACAGCCCGGGAGCTGCTTCCACGCTTGGGTTCAGAATGTATCGGTTTTGAGGTGCCTGGGTTCCTTGGGTTCCAGTAAGGTACTGAAAGGGCCCACCCATCCCAGGCTCTGGGGAGACGGGCTGAAGTAGCTCCCTCCTGTCTGGCTGGGCTTGACTTACAGTTCCTGGTTAAGACATCTGAGCACTTTTGGTGAGACCTTCGGCTAGAGTCTGGGGACTCGGCTGGGTGCCGGGAGAGCACAGAAGGGTGAGGGCGAGGGTTGGGATGCAAGAGGCTCCCGTCTGGAGATGTCTGGGAGTGGGTTAAACGGAGTGCTGTGCCATTGCAGACCCAAGGTTCACACAAACGGCTCCAGTTACTCCCTTTGAGGGGATGGGAGAATCAGAAGGCAGAGGCCACATCCTAGGTGTGCATCCCTAAGTAAGAGAAACAGAGCTGGAAGGCTGCAGGGAAGGGCCGCCTCGGGGGACAGACCCTTGCGACGCAACAGGGCACCGGAGGCGGGCCTGGCTCCGGCCTGTTGGGGTCGGGGAGGGGGCTTAGGGCTACTGTAGGCACTACTGTAGGTGGACCCGCAGGGCGGGGTCAAAGTTCCCGACAAACAGTAACGTTTTGGCGCAGATTAAGTTGTAACACTTTTTCTGGGAGGCGCAAAGAGGTCGAGGCTTTTGTTTTAAAACGTCTCCCTGGACAAAACCGAGGAGGGCCTCGCGGGTTGGTGCGGGGCCCGGCACAAGGCGCGGCCCGGCTGATTTCTCTTGGATTGCGGAGGCCGCGGTGGTCTTTGTCCGCCTCGCTGCCCACGCTGCCTGGAGTCTTTGTGTGCGTGTCAAGCCCGGAGCGCACCGACGCGCGCCTTGGGCAAGCGCCGGGGAGAAATGAACCGTCCACCCCCTCAATTAGCAAACTCAAAGCAAATTAAACTCAGCCTTGTTCCAGCTCAGCTTTTTCATGGGGCACTTTGGGGGACTACGGCATTGGGGAGAGCAAGCCGGGACCTGGGCTGGCCTTCTAAAAGGAGGGGCGGGCTTCAGGGTCCTGGACTGCTGCTTTGGGGAAGGGACAGGCCTGGGGGCAGGGGAGGTGCCATCACCAGTGTTTCCCTCACTGTACCGCACTGCTGGGAAACTGGGACAATGTTGGTGTCTTGTCTGGTGGCTGAATGAGGGACCCACCGCCCAGCACTCTGTGGGAATGGTGGGGATGGCAGCCCAGCCCCACATCATTACTCCGGGACGTCTGGCAGCTGCTCTAGGTAGATGAGGCCTCCAGCCCCGCTTTGATAGGAAGTGATGTGACCTGGGTGTGACCCTGGTGGGTCTTGGGGCTGGTCGGGAGGAGGAAAGGGAGCGAGCTCTATGTCTTCTCTTCTCCTTCTTAGTTTCTCTCTCACTTCCTCTTTATCCCAAGGTCTTTCAGAAGCTTTCACTTTTGAGCTTCTTTTCCTAGCTGGAAGGGTACAGTTGGGCTCATCCCCAGGCCTCCGCATCCCACCATCCCCCAGGCTTCCTCCAGGACTCCCCAGCCCTCCAATTCCTGCTCACCTGCAAGAGTCCGGGACAAGGAAGAGGAAGCTCAGGCAAATCCCCATTGCCTACCCAGGGCCGAGGCCTTGCAGAGGAGGTGCTATATTTAGGCAAGGCTGCGGAAACAGACAAAATAGAAAGCACATTGAGCCTCCAACGGGAAAGCTGCCCAAGCCAGCCGGGAATAAGGTCCTCCCTACACTGGCTACGTACAGGGAGTCAGGGATTTGTCTCTTTATTTTACTTTACTTGTTTGTTGTAGGGGTTTTACTGGGTTTGCAACTTTTGCTCTCAGCAGGAGGTGGGCGTCCCTTTCAGGGCCAGGCAAGCGGGGGCACTGTACCCTCTGGGCCACCTGGTCTGGGGGAAGCACTCCACCAGGGTAAGGAGCCAGGGTTCTTAGCTGAGGGCACCAGGAGCTCTGCTCCCAGAAGGGAGGCCTTGGGGAGGTCAGCCCTTTGGATGCGCAGCTGGGGGACTGGGCTCTCGAAGGCACCAGGCACCGCAAGGAGGAGGAAGCGGTAGGAGGGCGCTGTGGAGGAACTAACACGCCCCAACTGCCTCTGTCCACAGGTAAAAGTATGGTTTCAGAACCGAAGGACGAAGTTCAAAAGACAGAAGCTGGAGGAAGAAGGCTCAGATTCGCAACAAAAGAAAAAAGGGACGCACCATATTAACCGGTGGAGAATCGCCACCAAGCAGGCGAGTCCCGAGGAAATAGACGTGACCTCAGACGATTAAAAACACAAACCGAACCCCACAGAAACGGACACCATGGAGCAAAACAGAGACAGGGAGAGGAGGGGTAGAAGAAAAAAAAAAACCCTACAAAACAAAAACAAACCGCACACACACACATTCACCGAGAAGAGGAAGAGAGAGTCAGAGAGCGCGTCGGCGTGTCGCAGACTTTGGGCAGCGAGGGCGCAGGGTCCTGATCCCAGGCTGCACGGAGATGGCAGAGGACACAGGCTCTTGATCAACAAGCAACCCTTGTCTAAAGAGGCAGCTGAGTGAGAGAGTGAGAGAGACAGAGAGAGTGAGAGAAAGAGAGAGAGAGAGAAAGAGAGAGAGAGATCCAAATGTGACACCGTGGAAGGCGCTCTGAACAAGGGAAGCTGTCAAACACCAACCCAGCGAGACAAGATGATTGGCAGGTATTCTGTTTATCCCAGTCCTGATTAAAAAAAAATGATAATGATAATAATAATGATGGTAAAAGAAAACCCCAACCAGGCACAGGACTTTTTCTTTTGCACTTCACAGAGTTTCCCCCCCAATCTTTAAAAATAATCAGTAATATTGGCGATTGAAATTCCATACGCAGCCCCCATCCCACACCTGTTCAAAAACTTGAATTGCATGTAGCAGTTGTTGGGCGAATGGTGTCTAAAGACAGAAAATGAATTGTGATTTTCTTTTCCTTTTAAAGACAGGTTCTGTGTGCTTTTTATTTTGATTTTTTTTCGAGAAATGTGCAGTCTGTAAACACTTTTTGATACCTTCTGATGTCAAAGTGATTGTGAAAGGTAAATGAAGTAGGCTCGGCGATAGTGGTCCTCTTACAGAGAAACGGGGAGCAGGATGGGGGGCTGGGGGTGGCAGGGGAGGGTGCCCACAAGAGGAGTCAGGACTTGTGCTGGGAAAGAAAAACTCTAAATTAATTCTGTTTCTTGAACATTCCCTTTCCTAACATCCCGAAGGCTTAAAACCCCAAAGTAAACTCCTTTTGGTGGTTGGAGAGATTGGCCATATTCAACCATTCGCTCTAAAGGCCATTCCCAAACTTTAAATCTATCTGTTGCAAAATCTAAAGGACTGTAGTTAGCGGGGATGATGTTAAGTGTGGCCAAGGACATGGCGGCAAGTTTTCAAGCACTGAGTTTCTATTCCAAGATCATAGACTTACTAAAGAGAGTGACAAATGCTTCCTTAATGTCTTCTATACCAGAATGTAAATATTTTTGTGTTTTGTGTTAATTTGTTAGAATTCTAACACACTATATACTTCCAAGAAGTATGTCAATGTCAATATTTTGTCAATAAAGATTTATCAATATGCCCTCAGAGTAGTCGTTTTGAGAAATTGAAGTGAGTTCTTTTTTTCTTTTTTAAAGTATCTATAATTTGAGTGTGGTTCTTCTCCAATGAAGCTCAAGAAACCCAGTCTCCTCACCCACAAAAGGGCCAGACTGATGGATTCTTGGCCATTTTAAAGAGAGACAAGGGTGGAAAAGGGAGAGGATTAGGAAAACCTAAGTCCTTCAGAAAGGGGATGGGAGAAAAATTTTCCAACCAGACTTTGCCCGTTGCAAGACTGAGGGAGTTTAGTTTGAATTTCAGGTTTAAAAAACATGCTTACTTCTCTTAACTTCTAGTTGTTGTTGTTGTTGTTGTTGTTATTGTTGTTTTAATCCGGGCATATATGTCAGCACTGAAGAATATTTCCCTAGGATTGGAGGAAACACTTAGCAGAATCAGAATCCCAGGACTTTTAAACTGTGCTTCTGACTTCAAACCCCAAAGTACAAGCTCCTCCCCCCACCAGTCTTTTCCTTCCTTACCTTCCTTCCATTCCTCCCCCCTTTCCTTCCTTTCCTTACCTTCCCTTACTTTCTTCCCTCCCTTCCTTCCCTCCATCCTTCTCCTTTCCTCTTTCCTCCGTTTCCTTCCTTCTTTACGTCCTCCCTCCCTCCCTCCCTGCCTGCCCGCTTGTCGGGACCCAGTCTGCTGAAGGTGAGGGGGCAAACCAAGGCCCTCAGCAGCCTTATAAGGCAAGCATTCTGAGAAACCTTCAACTCTTAATTTTAACATTAAAGAAAAAGTTGTAACCAGTCTTGGAGGAAACTTAGCTTTTTCCCCCTCCTCCTTCCCCCTTCTGGGGGTACGAGGTTGTTTTTGCATGCTTCATTTGCTTCTTATCCTGATAGGCTGCATTAATCAGTTTTATTTCCATTGATAGAGAAACCTCGTCTGTTCGGTTCGAGCTACAAAGCGTCCTGTGAGCTTTTGTGAAAGTGCAAATCAGTTTAAGCAATTATCATACCGGGAATATGAAGGGGAAAGAGGAGGCCTTGCCCAGTGGTCTCCTTTAATCTCTTAATCCACGGATCCAGGGGGGCCGCCTGGACATAATTTAGGACAATCTCCCCACCCTTTACACTGTGATAAGGCCAAGTTACAATGCAGGGCAAAAATACAAGCTTTGTTAACACCCTGCCTTGAAAAGTTAAGATTAGACATTCCGTGCACGTGTGGGGACTATAGGGCACTATGGAAATTTTTCTTTTTTTCCCCCTCCCCTCCTCTGTTCTAAAGTAGAATTCATTCTTGGTTTCTCTCCCTCTCTCTTTCTCTTTTTTTCCTTTATCTCTGCCTGTCTCTCCTTTTTTCCCTGTCTCGGTTCCTTTGGAGAACCCTGGCTGTCCGCGGCACATTTTCATACAGACTCGCTGGGAAGGTGTGTGTATTGTGGGGGATACTTGGCTGCAGAAGGATGCTGGGGTGAAGCAGGTTGCCCAGAGAGTTCCAAGCTTACTCCTCAAAGGGACAGGTGCTGCCCTGGGTATCCTGGAAACTCAAGTTGGCTTTCTAGCTGCTTTGACAGCGAGACCTCCGTGTCGGATGGCTGTCCGGAGTGCTTTGCAGTTGTCACTACAGAGCCTCATCCCCTTTTCTTCAACAAGTTACCTTTTCCTTCCACTCATTTTCCCAAATGCAGAATGCCTCAAACACGGAGCACAGAGATGTCAAAATTCCTACTGGCTTTTTGAGAGAAAAAAAAATTCCCATCTTCATAAAAGGCTTATTTCTGCAGAAACTATATACTTTTTAAAGTACAAGAAAAGGGAGAGGGTGACCAAGATTTTTTCTCTCTCTCTTCTTCTTCTTCTTCTTTTTTTTTTTTGGTAAACGTCCTATGTAGTGTAACAGCAATAAAATCATCAGAGAATACTATTAGCTTTGAAAAAAAAAACCTAAAAGCTTTATTACAAACCAAGCTTTGAAAATAGGGGGGATTAGGCGGCTGAAAGGGTCCCACAATGGTAAGAAGAAAAGGTTTCATGCTAATGAGGTTAATGCCCTTTGTATCTCAGGCCTCCACATCTTCATTACGCGCTATCTCCGGCTGCACCGAGCGGCTCCGAGAGCCGCAATCCACTCCAACGCCCCCCTTCCCGGCCCAAAGAAGGATTTGATAGCAGCTCTGTTCAAACTAGATAATTATATCTTTTCAAGTCGGAATTAAGATAAAGAAAGTGAAGCAGAGGCGGCTCGCCTTGATCCACTGCAAACAAATTTGGCGCACTTTCCAGCCCTTCCCCGCCTCGAAAAGGCCGGACAGTCAGCTTATTAGCCCCTCGTTTGCTTTATTAATTCATCTATTTAAAGTGGCAGGATTAGAGCGTCTAATGTGGACGCGGGCCGCCGTGGCGTTGAGGAATATAAATATTTGCGAGATGCCATCCCACGATGACTATCTGGGCTCGGGGCGCAGGGAGCGGGCCAGGGTGCGGGGCGCGTGTCCCCTGCGGCTGCGTCGCCTCCGCAGGGAGCGCATGCGGGCCTGGGTACGTGGGAGCCGTGTGCCCCAAGTCTGTGTACTCCTGCGTGGTATACGGGTGCCAGGCCTAGATGTCCCTGGAAGGGCTTGAGGGGCAGGTCCTGCATTCTTCCCTGCACATGGCGGAACTGCACGCGCGTGGCCTTGTGTCCCGCCTGTTATCGCGAATGGGGATGCAGGTTACATTTGACCTGCATCTTGCTCGCTTGTTGACTGCTGGTGGGCCTTTCCCGTGTAGCCCCCTGTACCAAGTGGATTTGGGGTGGGTTCCCAGTTGCGTTACCCTGAGAAAGTCAAGCGGAGTGTACGCTGCGGTGTGCCACCCTAGGTTTTCCTGCCGGGTACACGTGGGCTCCGTGTGCGTTTCTCGCTCGGGGTCCTATCCTTCCTCAGCCAAGGGTCCGGTATACAGGCGCGGGGCAGGAGGGGGTCTGGGTCCGGCATTTTCGAGGCACCAGAAATTCCTGGAGTGCGAGAAGCCTTGGGACCTCGGGGAAGTTCCCCCTTTCGGCCTTTCCTTTTGGGCGTCCGGTGCCCCCAGATCCCTCCGACGCTGCTCCTGGCAGCGGAGCCGAGCCGGAGCGGGAGCGTTGGCGGCGGCCCGGAACCTGCCGGGCCACTTTTGTGCTAGGGGCGGATTGTGGCAGGCAGACAGCCACGCCAAGTGGGCCTGGCAGAAAGGGGGCTCGGGCCTGCGTGCGGCCCTGGAAACCTCGGCTCCTCCCCATCCCCGCCTCAGAGTCGCAGGAAACAAAGTCTCCGGACGCGCTGGCCGACTAGGGAGGGACTCTGGCGGCTCGGCCCCGGGGCCTGCTCCGCGGTGGGGGCATCTGCGCGGGGCTGCCCGCCTGTGGGCAGTTTGAAGTCGGAATAAGCGGGTGGAAGTCACTAGAGTGAGAGGCGAGGCTCGTGTGTTTGTGTAGGTGGAGCTCCTGAGTTAGGTCCGTGAAACAGTTGTGTTCGTGTGTTCGTGTGGAGATGTGATTGTGTGTGTGAGCCAGGACTAAGATACGTAGGTGCTGAACGTGCTAACGGCGTGTTCGAGGCCGAAGAGCTCAGTGCTGCGCGTGTGGGTTGCGTGAGTGTCTCAAGGTGTCCTGCTAGCCTTGGGCATCGAGATTATACGGAGGTGGGGCGAGAACGTGGAGCTGCGTGGCTCTCCCGTCTACGGAGGCGGAGAAATGCACTTTCTGTATAGGGAATGTGTGTGCCAGGGTCCGCTCACGGAGTGAGCCTCTGGGATCCAGGCTCTAGTTGTGGATCTCAGGCAATGGGAAGGCCCTTAGCGTGTGTGTGACCCGCGGGAACATTTCTCTGTGTTTGGGTGGAGGATCCCGTGCGCTGACGTCCCTGCCAGGCACCTGGCAGCTTTTGTGCGTTTCGCCATCTAGGCGTGTGTGTGTCCAGACGGAAGCCGGGGTTCAGGTATTGTTCCTACAGCCCACCCCTCGCTCCGGAGTTTGGTGAACAATAGCCGATTTATTTTTATTTTTATTTTTATTTTTTTTGGTAACTGCATATTTTTCTAGGCCAGCCTTTATCATTCCCGCGATCAGCCTTAGATTTACTTGGGTGCCGCCTCTGGACAGTGGCGGGAGGGACGGGAGAGGAAAAGGGGAATGTGAGGCCAGGCTGCGGGGCTGGGAGGTAGGCCTAGGGCTCGGCCGCAGGACTTACCTCCCCCAACCAAAAGAGGGAAGTGGGAGTTTTGAGAACCCGCTGACCCCAGCCATGACCCCGCTGAGGAGGCGGCTTCTTCTGGAGCGACCCTGTACCCCAGGAAACCCGAGGCAGTGCCACGCTTGAAAGCCAAAGGTCCATTCATCAGCCGCGCCCCAGCGTCTAATTGGCCTTTTGTTCATTAGTGCCTATTGCCCAGCAGGAGTGGGAAGGGGGTTTGGGAAGGCCCTGAGGGCTGGAAGCAGGGGTGCTTGGCGCCCTGGCCCCGGGGTCCGGGTAGGGCAGGGCGCGTCGCACTCATCCAAGGGGGCGCCAGAGCGCGCCAAAGATCTCGCCCACGTGCACGATGCTCGGCGGGAGCTGGTCTTCTGGAACCCCGGCCGGATCCTCCCAGCTGCTGGAGGCCCACTGCCCCTACCTTTCCCCTCACCTCCACCCGCAGACCCAGTCCACGTTTTTCCTCCGCACCCTGGGGATTTCAGACAGGTCTCCCTGCCTCTCGCAAGTTCCCAGCTCAGGCGCTGGCCTGGGGGCTGGGCTGGGCTCACGCCCACCTTTCTTCAGGCTTCTAGCATTCTTTCGTTCTGGTCTTGCCGCCTACACCAGAGCGACTTTGGGTTCCCCCTGTAGGCACCAGCAAGAACAGTGTCCTTTCCGGCCAGTGCCTCTTTTCTCTGGGCGGGGAATTGAGAGAAAATTTTGGCCGGGCAGAGAGTTAGGAGTTGCCTCAATCTTCTGAGATCAGAGGGAGGAGGAAGCCCAATTCTCCAGCGCTCCAAATTCTAGCTCTTTCTGAGAATAGAAAGAGCACACCTTACCTTCTGGCTTCCAATCTCCTACCCACATCAAGTCTTAGACATTCTTCTCTCTACCCCACACCTACTGTCCCTCCGAAAGCAGCCCCAGTCCGATAGAAAGCGCAGGACTAAGGACTCCCCCCAGCATAAGCCCAGAGGTCTAGACGCACCTGAAGGGCCCCGGAGGAACTTGGAGGGAGGGTGGGGTAGCGCTTGGAAAAGGGTCCAGGGCCCCCAGCCCCAAGTCTTTCCTCTTTTTCCCTGGGAAGGCGGGGCTTCCTGGCAGTGGTCTGGCTGCCCGGTACCTCCAGGCTCCCGGCCTCAGCCGGGTCCCAGGCCACCCCTGCCCCCAGCCCACTTCAGGCCCTATATATAGCGCGGGTCTCCATAGCCCTCTGTAGGACCTGACGTCAGGAGGAACTCGATCTTGCCTGCTTCGCTCCTGCTTCTGAAACTGATCCTTGAAATGAGAGAACAGACTCTACACAATTCCCATGGCCTTGACATAAGGTACAGCGATAAATATACACCACTAATGAGCAATTACCATATAATCACCTTCCAATTAGCTCGCATAATGATGAATTAAACATTCTAGCAGGCGGGATTAGGTTTCTTACTTTGTATATTATTTACGAAGGCTATAGCTTCTGCAAAGAACCAAATATCAAATTAGATGGGGAATTTTCACTTGGGGGTAATTATGCATTCAGGCCAGCGGCTGCGTTCTGGTCACTTGTCAAATGAGACCTGAAAGGTACTGACCAGTTCGTTTGGGCATTTATTTCCCCCCTTCCTCTTCTCTCTTTAGGTGCAACTGCCTTTCCTTTCCCTTTTATCACCCTGGCGCGCAGGGTGGGAGGATGGGTGTTCCGGGGAGGGGGGAGGCGGGGTTTGGGGAGGGACCTCGCCCCGCAGGGGCGATGCGGTGCAGGCTTGCGGCCCTCTCAGTGTCTTTCCCTAGCGCCTTGTCCCCTCTGGTCCCGGATCCCCTTCCTCTCCCGCGGGAAAGGACTCCCAGGGCGTGACCTGGGGCCTCGGAGCCCTCTGAGCTTTCTGCAAGGGCTCGGCGCTACTGCGGAGCTCAGGGCCCGCTGCCCGCCCAACCCCATGCGGGCGACCTGCTGCTCTCGGGGGCGCGGCGGCCGGACCTCCTCCAGGCCCCCTTGGGCCCTCAGTGCGGGCTCTCCGGCCTCCACCCCCAACTGCCGCCCCAGCAGCGGCGGAGAAAGAGTGTGTGTGTCTCTGGGTGTCGGGCGGGGGGAGGGATACTGAAACAAACAACAAACCTCCACCCGCCCGCCCGCAGCCACCTCTCTTGTTCGGAAATGAATTTTGGCAAGAGATTAGCTCCTAATCTGATCTAACGCAGCTGACATTTGGGAAGAAGATGAAAATGGCAGCTCAATTTCATTCAGAAACGGGGTCACTTCGCGGGGCTCCGCTCTGCTCCCCAGAGAGTGTGGATGCTCCTTCCCCTCTCCCCCCCAAACCCGAGGAACTAGCCCGGAGCAGGGGAGCAAGCAGTCGGGACCGCCCCCCACCCCCAACAGTCGGCGGGTAGTTCTAGGTGGCACCGCATCCCCTCTGGGTTGAAAGGTGGAGGTAGGAGGGCGGTGTTGTCTGGGGCATCAACTGCCCCCGCTCCCCTTGCCTCTCTTCAGGGTACCGTGCTTGGACAGACAGGGGGGCTCCTGGGCCCCCATAAGGTCTCTTTAGGTCGGAGAGCGTCTGTCTTGCAGGGAGGCCCGTGGAAAGTAAGAAGTCAGGAGTCACCATACAGCGAGGCCAGGAGTCTCAAGGCCGGCTTCCCGTCCTTCCCCTGGGTTTCCCGGATCACCTAGGGGCTGGGAGAGGGGCCGACATTTGGTCAGATCTGCAGCCTGGGCAGAGGGCTTGGCTTATTTATAAATGATACACCTGGATACATAGCCTCTGGCTCTGTCTGGCTCCAAGAGGCTGCGAGGTCTTGGGCGGTGGGAGTCAAGGTTTTCTGGAGACAGCTCCTCCCTTTCCCCTCAGATACCCGCTCACATCCACTGCAGGCCGACTCAGAAGGTAGGCAGGGATGCTCTTGGTGGTCACCTGGAGGGCCCCACAAGGCTCAGCCTCTCCCTTCAGCTAGGACTGTGCGGGCAGTGGTCTCATCCAAGTGCCAGGTAACAGTCACTTGTGGGTGATCCTGCTCATTGGATTCTGTTCTTGAGCTGGGGTTCCTGGGGGCCTGCCTATGGGGTACCAGGCCTGGGATGGGGGTGAGGACAACAGCAGCAGCAGGAGCAGGGCAGGGCAAAGGCTGGAGGCTCTGCGCTTGGATCCCTTTAAGTGGACATAATAGGAAGATAGTGTGGTTGTGTCCCCAGCATTCTGAGTCGCTGTACCTGAAGGTGTTCACCCAGCACGTGGGGCGTGCACATGGCTGTGTAAGTGGGCACAAGGCCTTGGGGGACAGGATCTGCTGCAGCCCACGCTGTGTCTGCAAAGCTGAGGAAAGGGCATCCGTCTGGGCCTCGGAGAGTGAGGTGTCAGCTGGATTTCAGGGAGCAGTCCCCAACCCCTGTCTCTGACCTCTTAACGCAGTGCACACTCTGCAGTCCATACACTTGAGTTCAGGCGGGGTTTCTCTCTGTTGGCTCTGATATTATTGAAGGTGACTTTATTACTGAGGATCAGCTTCCTTCTGAGCCATTCTTCTATCACTGGTATGCACTTAGAGGGGGATTGTTCCTCGCCACCCCCCCCTGCCCTTTTCCCAGTTGGGGGTTCCAGATGCCATAGCCTTGGGTCTTGGCCACTAAGGAGTTACTGCATGCCACGCAGAAGGGTGGTAACCACATGCCGGTTGGGGGAGGGTAATTCATTGCAAAGGCACGTGTACATGTGAATGTTTGGGAGTGCAAGAGTGTGAACATTTTGTGGGTGAGAGCCTGCATAAGTGTGTGTGTGTGTGTGTAGGTGAGCACAGGGTGACCGTGGCAGGAAGGCATGATTGTGTGTGTGTGTGGGGGGGGCTGTGTAAGGGGTTGGGGGTGCAGCTGGCTTCGCTGCCCTGGCTCTCCTGGCCTCACTGAGTCCCCTTGGGTCTGCCTCGCAAAGAACTCACCCCACACCACTTCTTGTCCCCTGCTCAAAATGATTGCACTTATGTCTTCATGAGAAACAGACGTGGTGACTAACACCGCAGACCAGTTCAAGTGGAAGGCCACTGCGGTGGAAATGGCGCCCCCTTGAATGAGACATCGCCTTCTGCACCTGTCATCTGGAGCAGCACAGAGGGGACTTACTCAGCTCCAGGGACCTCCTGGCTCTGTGTGGGCGCTGGTTAGTACTGAAATTTGTGGAAAACCGGAGCACTTTCAAGGCCCTTCTCTGCCCACCACCCTGCCACCTACACAGCCTCCCCTCACCTTGAGTTTTCCCAGCTGACAAGGAGAATTTCTGCAGCATGGACTATACTGGGAAGCCTCAGGAGGGTAGGAGTGGCTAGACCAGCTTGTGCATGCATGGTCTGTGTGTAGACCCATGACTGAGGTCCTCATTCATTCACCATCAGCTGTCTGAACAGGATTCTTCTGAGTGAGTTCAGTGTAAACCTCAGGAAGAACAACCCAGAGAAGTTACTAGATTCCAGGTCCCAGGGAACAGGTAAGGCCAGGAGCCTCTGGGAGTTTGCTGCTGGCCCTGATGCTCATCTCAGGAGTTCTTCCTCTTCCGTGGCTCCTGGGCTAGATCGTAGGCCCAGTGTGAGCAGGGAGTGAGTAGCCATTGCTTTTGCTTCCAATACCTGCTATGTGCCAGCATTTAGAAACATTCTGTCAGCCCATGCCTTCCCTCTGCCATAGGTCAGGCTCTTGTTACTGGCCTCCTGCCCTTTGCTTTCCCTGGCTTCTCTTTCTGGTGCAAACTGAGGGGGGGGATGGAGGGCAGCTGGGGTGGGAGAAGCCGTGTGTCTTTCCTTCACAGATCCTGGACTCGCTCTCTCCTACCAGTCAAAGAGGCTAAGCTGGGGTGGTGCTGGGGTCACCCAAAGAGATAGGAACTAAGACAGCCCACACCGACCCTTTGCCCTCTCTGCTCTCTGATTGTGCTTTTCACCCCAGTTTCCGTTGTCTGTCCCCAGGAAGGCTGGAGAGCCATTCCCTGGAGTCCAGCCCCTTGCTCTAGGCATTTCTTCTCTTCCTGCCTCCCTTCCTTCTTCCCTCCCTCTTTTCCTCCCTAGCCCCTCCCTTTCTTCCTTTTACATATATGGATTTATTCCACAGGTTCAGTCATTCATAAGGGAAGTGATGTATGTATGAGATTAATTAGTATTGTTCACTATAGAAAAATATTTTAAGCAATCCGAATATCCATCAATAGGGGATTGGTAAAACAGTTTACATCAGCATAGGATTTATGCAGCACCTAAAAAGAATGTTATAAAATGGGAAGATCTCCAAGATATGTAAATGCCCACGGATAACAGCAAAAGGAATGAGCATTGAAGACCATTACTTTAAAAGAATTACAGAAAGGGTGTGTATGTTTGTTTGAAGTTGCTTATTCCAGGAGGATACAAAGCAAACTGAGAGAAGTGGATCCCAGTCTTTTTTTCAATGCAACGGGTGCTTTCTCTCTCCCTGAGCACCTGGCTGCCCCACTCCAGCTGTAAGGCCATAGCTCTGAGATGCTTCATGTCCCCTTTGCAGTGGGGTTCCTGAAACAGAGCACCCGGGTGCAAGTGATTCCCTTCAGGCCCACATAGAGCAGGACTCTGTCATCCATGGTACATTCATCACTGTGGCCCAAGAGAGCGTTGGCTTTTTTAGCAAGCAAGAGTTGGAAGGCCAGCTTCCCCCAGATAAGGAATCCTATAGAAGGCCCCATGGGTGGCCATACAGCCTGGGTTTGAATGTTTCCAGAGTTGGGAAGCTCATGACCTTCAGAGTTGCTTTGTTCTTCTGAAACAAATCCAAGTGTTAGGATTTTCTCTGAGGTCTGGAGAATTAATCTTATCTCCCTGGAGTTCATCTGGTGATGTGACAATTGTTTGGAGCATTATCTCCTCATGTGCCCCTTTCTCCCATTATTAGGAAAAAACTATTCACAGAATGAATAGTATAATGTGTACATACTCCATCTTCAAAAACTATGTTATGAGTTGAATTTTGTCCCCTCCAAGTTCACCTGCTGCTGTACTAAGCCCCAGGACCTCAGAACACGACCTTGTTTGGAGATGGAGGTATTTACAGAGGTCATCAAGTTAAAATGAGGACATGAGGGTGGGCTGGTGTTCTTATAAAATCCATCATGAATTCATCCATTCTTATAAAAAGAGGAAATTTGTGTGTGTGATCCAGACACAGCCAGGGGAGACGGTATGGAGGTGCCAAGAGAAGATGGCCATCTACAAGTCAGGAGAGAGGCCTCAGACAGAACCAACCCTGTGGACATCTTGAGCTTGGATTTCTAGCTTCCAGAAGTGTGATACAAGAAATTTCTATTGTTTAAGGTTCCCTGTTAGTAGCACTTGTTACAGCAGCCTGAACAGACTCATACACAAGATAAACTCAAGGTCAGTCTTATTCTAGCTTTCTTTCCCAGGCACTCCCCATCCGATTGCTATTTTGAAGCAAATTCCAAACCTCGTATCTTTCCTCTAGTAACAATTTTAGGATGTGTCTCTGACAGGTCTTGTAAAAGCTTAACCGGAACACTATGATTCCTTGATAGTTCTACTCTCCATGAGGTCATGCACTGATTTGTGAGTAGATATGCGCCTACACCTATGCCCTCTTGGGGATGGGGGGATGGGCTCCCCAGGGTTATGAGTAGAGAGGCAGCCCATCTGGGACACAGTGCAGGCCCATCTGCACACACTGAGACCCTCCTCCCATTTGGAGAATTTCTTTCCAAGAAGATCCCTGCGTGTGCAACTTGGGAGGAAACGTGGGTGCCTCTGCCTTCCTTTGTGGGAACCAAAGGTCTCCATGTCGCCAGGCTGGCCACACTGTAGACATCAGCAGGGCTTGAGGGGTCTTAGGAAGGGGCTCTCTCCCCTCGTCAGGGGTCTTGGTGCCTGCCTGTGGTCCTCCTATGCCTGTCCCCCTTGGCACTATCAGGCACTACTTTCCCTGCTGTGCCCTAGCCCGGGTATCCCGGGGAACCAGGCTCCAGCAGGGGCTACCAGGAGGGCTGAGCAGCACCTGGCCAGGGTTACTGTCACACTCTAGAGCCACCTCCTTGGAGGGGCCACTGGGGAGGGCTCCCCTGGGAGGGTAAGCCCGGAGGGGGGTGGTTTTTGCTCTCCAAACACCTCCAGATGGACCTTTCTGAGTTCTCTGGCCCCAGCTTGCTTCCAGGGAATATTTGTTCTCCTCTCTTCTGGACTTCTGGGGTCCAGGGCCTTGGAAATGACGACCATGGGGCCTGAACCTCTTGGAGCAGAGCTGAGCCTTGGCTTCTAACTTCTTCTGGTGTGGCTGCATTGCTAAGGAGTGTCCTGGCAAGCTGGTCCCCCCACGGCAGGTGGCTCAGTTGCACCCTAAGCAGATTAGGTGCTGCTCCGAAGGGGTCATTAAGCAACAGCGAGGGCGATTACGCAAATGGCAAGTGCTTTTCCTCACCAGGTAGCAATCAGCGGCCCAAAAGCCGACTGGAAGACCTGCTGGAGGCCCGTTTCGCTTTCCCAGCCTTCCCTGGTTCAGCAGAGGCAAAGTAAGGCCTTGCAGCCAGTTCTGTTTGGTTTCTTTTCTTTCTTTCTTTTTTTCTTTCTTTCTTTCTTTTTTTTTTTTTTTTTAAGATTTTATTTATTTGACAGGGAGGGAGAGAGAGAGAGATCATGAGTAGGAAGAAAGGCAGGCAGAGAAAGAGAGGGAAGCAGGTTCCCCGCTGAGCAGAGAGCCTGATGCTGGCTTGATCCCAGGACCCTGAGATTAGAACCTGAGCCCAAGGCAGAGGCTTTAACCCTTTGAGCCACCCAGGTGCCCAAGTTCTGTTTGATTTCTAAATATTGGGGAGAATCTTTGGGTGTGCCAGGGTACTAAACATAATTAGCATTCTTTGGGAACAAAATAGACAACAAGCCTGCTATTGTTTCCTTAATTATATGTCTTCTGATATAAAACAATTCCTCGTTGTTGATGATGTGCTGATTAATTATCCCCAACAGTTCTTTTTGAAAGTGAGGAAACGTGTCTCCTGACCCTTCTCCATTTCAAGGGAGCCAGCCTCTCGAGTTTCTTCAAGAGCCCTGTGGTTACCTGTGCTGAGAAGGTGGAGGAGAATGGATATCTGGGCTGTGGTGGGGCTGGGCTGGCTTGGGAGGGGCGGTCCGGGAGCCTTGCAGGCTCTGGGTGAGCAGAGCTGGGGGACTTTCTCTGGAGACGGATCTGCCGTCCCTGTCCCTCCGCATGCCCCAGACAGGGCCCGGTGGGGGAGGGGGCGCAAGAAGACGGGGCCCTTGTGGTGTTTGTCCGGAGCCCCTGGACCCTCCAGGCAGGATGTCCTGGTGTCTAGCTGAGCACTGTCTCACCACGGCCACCCCAGGGGACCAGCCCTCACTGCCTTCCACCCACTTTTGTGTTTTGAACCCTCCCAGCAGCCTCTGCGAGGTATGTCAAGGTGGCAACAGGTGGTAGGCCTGGCCTGAGAGGGTCTGTGGGGCAGCCGCCAGGACAAGGGCCTGGGAGCTTTGTCAGGTGTGTGTGGATGACACCGTGGGTGCTGAGGGGAGGGAGAGACCCCTCCAGAGAGCCGTGTGTGTGTGTGTGTGTGTGTGTGTGTGTGTGTGTGTGTGAAATGGGGGAAGGGTAAGGAGTTTCCTGCAGGTGATTCCTTTATGCTCCTCTTCTCAATTTTTGCTCTTCTACCTCCAGGAAGTCTACCTGGATTCCCCAGCCAGCCCTCTGGGGCTTCTCTCCATACTAAGCTAGCCACTCTTCCTCCACCTTGCTGCCCCCAATGCTTGCTTCTCTCTAAGTGCATGAATCCCATCTCTGTAATGGGCTCTAAGATGCAAGTGGGACTAGGGCTGGGCCTTGCCCGTCTCAGGGTCTGGCCTGAGTGCCTGCCTCTAGCCAGACCTGCTCAGTCTTTCCCCTCATTAGTCCTCCTTCTCTTGTCTTCTTTCTTTTCCCTCTCTCCTTCCCTGTCACTTCCCCTGGTGTCTGTGGGTCTGTGTGTCTCATGACAAAGAATACTGGAGGTGGCCTGCAGGGAATGTAATTAAGCTTACTTCGTGATACAGTGAAGTACAAGCAAATTATAATGTAAAAATAAAGCTGTAAAAAGTCAATACTGGGGAAGCCATAAATTAAGAGTTGAGACCAGGGGGATGTTAGAACATAGACATGCTGTAAGATATTATTATAGTTTCAGTGTTAGCAGTGATGTTTTTTAAATGTGCGCTGTGCTGGGCTCTGAGCTTTGTGTGACTTATCTCGTTTAATTCTCTTAATAATAACCTCAGATGTGGGGACTCTCTTATCCCCATTTTACAGATGAGGACACCTAGGCTCAAAGTGGATCAGAATCTTGCCCAAGGTCCCATAGCTGGACAGGATAGAGCAGGGATTTTAGCTGAGGAGCTGTCTGACTTTGAAGGAGCCCTCCAGCATCCTGTAGGGAGGAGGGATGGGCTTGGCCTGGAGGGGAGGCATAGGGAGCAGGATGCTGGGGAGGGTGGAGAGGAAGGTGGGAGGAGGTTAACCCCAAAAGACCCAGAAATGTCAGGAGGAAGACGAGAAGGAATGGGGGGAATAATGGAGTGGGGAGGGGGAGAAGAGAGCAAGCAGACCCAGCCAGAGGGTCTTGGGAGGTGAGATCCCACCAGGCAAGAGGAAGCAGAGCCCCACCTCTCTCTCCCCATAGGAACGCTTCTTCCTGGAGAGGAAAACCCAGCCTTGCCTTGGGGCACACCTGCGGACCCACAGGGCCAGGCATTAGGTTTCAAGAGCACTTGATAACATGTCCAGGGCAGTCCCCTGGGGAGGGGGCTGTGTTCTGCTCTCAGTCTGTATCCAGTCCCTGTAACTGGCTGCCCACCAAAAAGCTACTTACTTTCCTGAAATCAGGTATGTACACAGTACACCTGAGTGGTGTCAGGACGCTGGGACAAATGCTTGCTGAATTAAGTAGCTGGCCTGAGCTGGGGACGGTGGGAAAACAGGGGCGGGGTGGGGGCGCACAGGGGAGAGCCATTCAGAAGGAAAGAGGAGAAAGTGTCTTGTCTCAAGGGGCCAGTGGCAAGGCAGGGCTTACAAGCTAGAAACACGATCATTTCCCACCTCCTGTCTAGGACGTGAGTCTTGGAAAATCTCTTTGAGGTGGGTTCAAAAACCTTAGCTGCAATGAATGACTTGGGCAAGAGAAGTGGCCAGGAGATACAGCTGCCTTTGATTTGGAGAGAGAGGGTTTGGATCCTGGCATTTTGCTAATGGCCTATCTTAATAGGCCATCCCTCTCGCGGGCTGTGTGGGCATCTGAAGAACGGATTACTAGGCGGGGTTTAGTAAGTGCGAGGAGGCCAGCTTCTGACCGTGGCCGAGGTGCACCCCGCTCACTAGCAGCTGGGAAACTTGGAGCAAATTTGTCAGCCTCAGTTTGCTCATCCATAAATACGAGCAATAATGACACGTAGGACACGGAGTTGCCGTGTAAATTAAATGAGCCCAGCATGCAGTAAGAGGCAAGAGCGCTGTAAATGCTATAGCCACAAGTACGATTATTCCTGTGGTTTGGGGATCGAGGGGCTGCCGACGATTATGCAAGAGCTCAGCTTTCCTGGGGCTGTGTCCTGCTGTCAGAGAGACAGCTTATGCTGGGGGAGGAGCCCTGGACTCGGACCAGGGCGCCCTGATTCTAGTTCCAGCTCTTCTCTGATGGCTGTGTAGCTTGGAGCATGTCCCTTCCCCTCCCTGGGCTTCAGCTTTGGCACGTGGGCAGTGAAGGAGCTGGATCGAAGGATCTCCTCAGCCTGACAGGCCTGAGACAGTCCTCGAACAGCAAGTGTAGAGTGGCTCAGGAGGGGCCCCTGAGCAGCCCTCAGAGCTGGACCTCGCGGGAGGGATCCTCAGCTACAAGGTAAAATTCCAATGGGAAAGGGGATTGGAAAGTCCTGGTGAGTCTTCCCCTAGCCCCATGCTTTGTTCAGAGATGGGTGGAGATGGTGTTCCTTGCCCCCCCCCCCACCCCAGCCTCATGTTGAACAGGCTCATACCTGCCCACACAGAGTACACTCTCAGCAGGCTTGGGGCACACACAGCAGACACACACACACACACACACACACACACACACACACCTGCTCACAATGGTCTGTGTAAAAACTACCCCCTTTGGGGTGTCTGTGTGACTCAGTGGTTAAGCACCTGCCTTTGGCTCAGGTCATAGTCCCAAGGTCCTGGGATCGAGTCCTATGTCAGGTTCCCTGCTCCACTGAGGAGCCTGCTTCTCCCTCCCGTCACTCCCCCTGCTTGTGTTCCTTCTCTCATGCTGGCTCTCTCTGTCAAATAAATAAATAAATAAAAATCTTTAAAAAACCTAAAAGAACATTGGGGCGCCTGGGTGGCTCAGAGGGTTAAAGCCTCTGCCTTCAGCTTAGCTCATGATCTCAGGGTCCTGGGATTGAGCCCCACATCTGGCTCTCTGCTCAGCAGGGTGCCTGCTTCCTCCTCTCTCTCTGCCTGCCTCTCTGCCTATTTGTGATCTCTCTCTGTCAAATAAATAAATGAAGTCTTAAAAAAAGAAAAAAACCCCAAAGAACAAAACCACCCCCTTTGCCTTCACCCAGAGTGTGGTGTAGTGTGGCTTGTGGTCTCAGAATGCCTGGCTCCCTGGGGTAACATTGCCAGATTGAGCAAATAAAAATAGAGGATGCCCAGAAAAACTAGAACAGAGCTCTAAAAGGGCTGAGTATTCACGATTGATTGATAAAAGCTGAATGCTGGACGCGGAGGACATCCTGCCGGCCCACATAGGGTGCGGGGCGCGTTCAGCAGGAAGGACGTGTCCCGACACACAGTGTGCCTGGCAAACCTGTCCCGGAGGCCCCAAGGCTGAGACGAATTGGATTGAAGACTACTGAGAGCTTCTGGGCTTGGAGACAAGCAGTTCATCTGGAATGTTCTCCGACTGAGGACTTGGGGGAAAAAGGAGAAAACACAGGAAAAGGTCCAGGGCATTGCGTAGTGCTTTGTTGGGGAAGGGGGCCTGGCGGCATGGTCTTCAGAGACATAGTGCCCCTTTCCCCCTCACTGACCAATGCCCGGCGCCCTACTCACCACTCTGTTTTGGCAGTGGTGGCCCTGGGCGCTGCTGCTATTCCAGGGCGGAACAGACATAAAGAAAGAAGGGACAATGGGAATGACCCAGCTTCGATCCCATCTCAGCCTCCGTAGGTGCCTAAGCTGCATCAGCCCTCTTTCTCATTTTTTGTTCATCAACCCTCTGAGTGTGCAGGGACCCTCCCACTTTGCAGATGAGCAAATTGAGGCCCAGGGAGATCCTGCCCTGGCTTCTGGGTTGTTTGCTCAGGAACAAGGAGGGGGCCACGGGCCTGTCCGAACCTGCAGGGCTGCAGCCTGTCTGTGATGGGTGGGAGGTTCACTGAGTTGGCACCACTGTAGGCAGGAAACCAATATGAGCTGTGTGGCAAACTGAGGTTTGGGGAGGGTGCACTGGCCAACCCTCCACTCTATCCTCCCTTGTGCCCTCCTGGATCAGAACAGAGACGGGGCCGTTCTCAACAAGTCACCTCAGAGGCACAATGGGCCTCCAACTACACACACACAGGAAGCGGTGAGGGGCCTGCTGATTTGGGTGCAAATTCCTGCTTTATTTCCTTCTTTGGGCCAGTTTGTAGCTCTCTTCTCTTCATCTATTAAGTGGGAGGAGTCACACCTGATAGGGTTGTAGTGGAATCGAGTTAATGTAGTTGAAATATTTTGCCCAGTGCACTACGCATACTAGGGCGTGGGGAGATGAACTTATGAAATGTCACCTAAATGCTTATGAAGTGATATTGCAACTGCACTCTTCCCACATACATCTATAGAGCCACTTTAACAAACCAGGCACTGTGCGAAGGACCAAGGGGGTCCTCAAGGCAAGTATCACGTTCTTCTTCTCCCCTAGGAGTTGCTAACAGTCTGAGTGAGGATCTATGCAAGCCACACATGACATATTTAGTAAGCAAGGCAAACTGATGCTAAGGGGGAAGTCATGTGGCTTGATCTTAAAGTATAGAATGAATTTGAGGGAGAAGACTCTGGTAGTCAGGGAAGACTTCCTGGAGGAGGTGAGGTTCAGACTGTGGTCCTGGCCAGGTCTCTGTCCAGTGTGTCCTGTTCAGTGCCACATGCTTGCAGATAAGCCTCACAGGAGTGTGCTGCTGGTGAGTGGCCCTAGCTCTGTGCTGAATGGGGGCTGAAAAGAGACTCCCAGGAGGAAAAAAGGAGACATGAGCATTCATGGCCCAGACGGAGTTTGGAAGAACTGGGGAAACTTCACCTCTTCACCTGCTCTACAACCTCCTGAAGCCCAGCAGAGTGGAAGCAGGCAAGACCCATGTGTTTGCCATCAGGTAGCCCCGGCCGATTGGCCGCTCAGCTGAGAAGCAGACACCTAGTGACCCTAGGTGCCCGCCCTGGGCTTTGTCCTCCTGCCCAGGAATGAGGAAGACCCTCTCTTCAGCTCAGGATTCCATCTGGTTTTTATTTTCATGTGTAGCAGTGACAAATGTTACTAAAAAACAGACAAAGGCAAGAGAGCCATATCTCCTCCCTAAACGAGATGTTTCTTTGCTTCCTGCCCACGATGCCTGACTGATGGGACTAGACATTCTGAGCTCGTTAGGACACCCCTTACAGCAAGCAGCTTGACACGGGGATGTCACAAAGGGGCTTTCACTTGGGCGTCCTGGAGAAATTTGGCCAGACTGACCTCCATTCTGAGGCTTCCCATTCCTTTTGGCAGAGGCTTGGCCCAGCTGGGCTCCATGTCCCTTCTCTGGTCCTTCCTGGGTCCTGGAGGCCACTCTCTGCCTTGTATCTCCCACGTCAAGACCCTTGATTGTCAGAGCTGGAAGAGATCTCAGCAAATCCTGCTCCAACAATTTACACATAGGGAAACTGAGGCCTAGGGAGTGGAGGAGGATTGGCTCAAAGTTGTCAGGGACAGAGCAGCTGCAGATTAGGGCAGAGGATCTGGAGGTAGAAAAACGAGGTTTTGAGACTCTGAGTCTTTTGAGACTTTTGCATGGTTCCTTCCTGGCTAAGTGAGCTTGAACAGCAAATGCCCTCACAGGATGGCAGGGGATTGAGCTCATTGATCGAAAGCGCTGAGCCCTGTGCCTGGCAGCAGTGGCCTACTGCTACCCTGGTCGTCATTGTCATTAGGCCGAGACCTGCTGATTCTCAGTGTGGCCCGTGAGCTCACCCTCGAGTCTTTTCTCTGCCTTGGTGAGTTGCCCAGCCAATGTCCAAGAGCAGCTGGGTTGAAGACCCCCGGGGCAGCTCTGCTCAGGCTCCGTCCTGTGGCCCAGGGCTAAAGCGGGAGGCCACCGCAGAGCAGACCCCAGACCACAGGGAATCCGAGCTGCAGCAGGACGGAAAGTGCTCCCTGCGGGGCCGTGGCTGGTGTCATTATTGTTATCACACAGCGTGATGGCTGGGCTCCAGAGTGCCTTACTGAATGAATGAATGATGGAATGCTTGCCTGTTGATTTCTCTAGCCCTGGGCCGCCTGCCCGCCCCGGGGCTTTCCTTTAAAGCAGAAGGAGCATGAGTTTGGGAGCCAGCTGGCCTGTTTCTTCATCTGCAGGGGGTTGATATTTATCCTGCAGGGCTCGCTGGGGGGAATGTGTGCAGAACCTTTGACAGGTGATTCTGGACTGGAAGCTGCTGTTGAAGGTCCTCCCACCTCCCCCTGCATGGACAAGCTCCTCCTTCCCACTGTGCTGATGGGAGACGTCCCACCCCCATTGCGTAGGTGAGAGTACTGACGCCCTGAGATGGGAAGTGACCCTCAGCACTTCCTCAGCAAAGCCAGGAAGGGACTCAGGCCAAACATCTGGGCTCCCAGGCCAGTCCTTGTCTTGCGGTGGTATATCTGGGTCAGCAGGCTGACAGAACTAGGGATAAAGGGGATCAAGTAAGTGGTTTCTCGGTCCTCTTCTTTGGGGAGCTGCTGCCTCTTCTTCTGCAAGGCATAAGCAGCCCTTTAGCTCGAGAGTGCGCTGATCTGGGTCAGCGTTAGGAGGGCTCCAGGAAAAAGGGAGGGGGACCCCAGCTGCAGGATGGGCAATGTGGAGGGGGACACCCCAACCCCAGGCCAGGGGTCTTATCTGGGCTGACTTCTAGGTCAAGTGCTCAGAGTCTGCTCCCTGAGGGCCTCCCACACAGCCGTGGACAGACAGCTCTAACTGAGCCTGGGTGTCCCCGCGATCAGGATTTAATGAGCTGGCTGCTGAGGGATCAGTGATCTGGGGCTGTCCTTCTGTCTCTGTCCTAGTTGGAGCTCTGAGTTTTGTGTTTCAGGCTAGCCTTCTCTTTGTATATCTATTTGGAACCAGCAAGCCCTCCAGAGCATTTATTGGGTTATTTTGAATTAAGAGTTTTAACAGCCTGCAGGGCAAACATTGAAGCCCTTAAGGAGAGAGAGCAAACAAAGTCAGCAAGGGGGAGTGCACTGGGGAGAAGGGAGGAAATCCCAAACTGAGTTTTGGATGGGAGCTTGATTATGCTGGTGACAGCAGGCGACATTCTGCAGGACAGGAACCTTCCCCACAGTTTGCAACACACTTTGCCCCACATAATTCTACTTAAGCCACACAACAATGCTGAGAGGTATGGATCGTTTGTTAGCCTTATTGTCTTGATTTTATGGACTGAAGCTCAGAGAGGTACTGAGGCTGGCTCAAGATCACACAGCAAAGAGCAGGCAGAGCTGAGGTTTCTGACAGCAGAGGATCCCCCCACTGGCCCCGAAGTCTTTGTCTTCCATCCTCAAGTTAGAGATCAGTGGTGAAGTGGGGGGTGCTGTGGGTGCTCTGCCCAGATTCATGGGGCTCCTTTTATACTCTGTGTCTGCCTGCCTGCCTGCTTCTAGGCACTAGAGCCATTTGTCCAAGCACAGGCTGAAAATGCCGAGAGTTAACTTCCCCTCGGTAGTCCATAGCCAGTATTGACTAGAGCGGAGTATGGAAGCCCAGCTCCCTCGCCTAGAGAAAGGACAAAAGTGTGCTTCACTCCGCAGAGCTCTGGGGGGGTCAGGCTGACCCTGGGACTTCACCTGGAATGGCACCCTTGCCTCGCTTCTCTCTGGTCCCCGTCCTGCTTTGCCCACCGCTTTCCTCCGGGAGCACCTCCTTACTAAATTCCTTGTAAATGAATTCTCATCTTAAGGTCTGCTTCTGAACCTGAACTCACATAGGTCTGGACAAGACCATGGATCAAGACTGGGGAAAGAAATGGGACCAAGGAAGAAGCAAGGGCGTGTTCTTTTGCTAATGTCCAACCTTTGAGAGGAGCCCTTAGTGAAGCCGTGGCCAGCAAGGAGATGGGGAAGAGGTCATCTGAGAATGTGCTAGAATCTGTTGGGGAATGGACAGTAGTGAGCTTAGAGGACTGAAATCTCATCCACTTTTCCAAATGACGCGACTGGGTGGCTGGGGCGTGCTCCTGGCTTGGACCAGGGCGCAGACATGCTGGGTGTTGCCTGGGGTCTGGAGCCTAGGCAGGACCTCTACTGGGGAGTGCTTTGGGACCAAACCTACAAAGGGCCGAGGAAGGCAGGATGGGGCAGAGGGAGACAGGGCTGCAGTACAATCGTAACAGAGTTCCCAGCGGACCCCGGGGAGGGGGGGGTCTCTGGAGCTGGGCTGCCCCTTCGGAGCTGTCCCCAATCAAGGCTGAGAGTGGACTCTTTGGACACCTGTACAGGCTGGTCACCGAGAACTGGCTTGTCCAATTTTGGATTAGAGATGTGGCAAGGAAATGTGTCTGCTTTCCGCTCCACTGAAGCGCACATGATTTCCAGAGGACTTCCTTCCGGTTGGGCCTTTATAGGCACTGTGAGTGACCGATACAGGGAGACAGCAAGGTCCCTGTCCCCATCAAGCTTCCGTCTAGTTGCAGAGACACGGCTTTTGTCTGCAGAACGTGACATGACCACCCGGAGGAGTGGCTAGGGAGTTCACTGTGTCCCGGGCATGAGGCTAAGTACTTTCCAAGCATTTTTTTACCCTCCTGTAACAGTTCTTGAGTCTTAGCCTCATTTCACAGATGGGCTCACTGACTGTCCCGTGAATAGCTCATAAGTGGTCAAATCTGAAATTTTTTCAGTGTGTTTATTTATTTAAGTAATCTCTACACCCACCATGGGGCTCGAACTCACAACTCTGAGATCAAGAGTCACATGCTCCTCCTCCTGAATCAGCCAGGCCCCTCAAATCAGAATTTTTACCTCAAGCATTCTGACTCTAAAGCCCGATCCCCAATAAACCACCTCCTACTGTCTATGTAGGAGCTGAGAAGATGCTGGAATGCACTGTAGAGTATGGTAAGGAATATCGGAAAACTGCCTGGAGGTGGTGGCACTGGGCCTGATATTGGAGCATGTATGTTGGGGGGGGGGTGTTGCTTCTTTGTCTTCTAGAGAGAAGGCAGTCTCTCATTGTGCAAGTGGTTTATGAAATAAAAGCTCTTTCCTCTAAAAAGTCTCCCTATATTAATCAGAAGTTTTATGGGTTAATGGTTCCCCTACTCCGGAGTGGAGGAAGAACTTTCTTGTCCACTCTTCAACGTCTGCTGTGGCCTCCGGATTCCAGCAGGTACATCTCCTCTCGGCTGCTACCCTGTGATGCACTGATGAGTATGTAACACCTTGCTCTCTGGGGAAAAAAATCAAAAAGAAAACCAAAAAAATGAAACACCCTGACTTGTAGTGTTTGCCAGTTCTGGGATATAAACCCTCTACCCTGGCCGCCTCATGCTACTGGAGCGATGTCACTGGTGGCAGAGTTGGAAAGAGGTCCCCAGGTGACTCTTGTAAGGCAGTCCTAGGTCTCCTTCCAGAGCGGAACTCTAAGGGAAGAGAAATGATTCCCTGGGTCTATCTGGCTGTGGCCCAGCGGGTGTCATACTGATAAGCTGAGGACGTGGATTTTATTGTGGAATCAGCTGTTCCTACAGAGTGGACCTTTCCACCCTCACCCTGAGACATTTCGCTGTCCCCCCGCCCCCCGGGTCTGCTGACACTTCCAGGTCTGGGGTCTGCACAGGGCCCACCCCTGCTCTGATGTCACGATAACATGTGGACAGCACTTTACAGTTTGCAAAGCAATTTTCACTGCCATTTTCTCATATAGGGCGCCCCCCCAAAACAAGCCCTTGACACAGGCCATGTGGGTGTGACTACCATCACCAGACAGTAAAATAACCCAAGGTTTGCGGAGCTTCCAAGACTAGCTCAAGGCTCTCCTGCCTGCTAACTGGTGGCAGAGCAGGACCTAAGCCCTGGTTTCTGCAGCCCAGCCTGGCACTTTTCCACCTGCTTTGGGAAGATGGGAGCATCATGAACATTCCAGAATGCATCATAAATTAAAAGTTAGATTAAAAGCCACACGGCCAGATTTATCCTTTAAATGTAGAAATATTCATTTTAAAAGTTCTGCCAACTTACACCCATTTCCCCCCCCATCATTCCCTTCTTGGTTTGCAGTAGTAGGTGAAAACAGGGAGAAATATGGGGGGTGGGTGGGTGGGTGGGGTATGACACTGTTGATAGGTGATTCATTCATTCCCCTCCTGGTCTCCCTCAAACCCCAACACTGCAAGAGCCCAGGTGACCGTGCCGAGGGAAGCAGAGGCAATATTTCAGCCCTGGGCGTTTTAGGTAAACAACTTCTTTGGTCAAGATGACAAAGGTATTTATTACAGGAAATCCTTGGCAAGGATGATCTACGCTTCTCCAAGGAACAGCAATAAAGGCACTTTTGCCCGGAGCATGGGGCTTGCGAGCCTGGTGTGCGAGCATCTGATGGGGGCGGCACTGACATTCCTGCCAGAGATGCTCTCCGCACCCCTGATCAGGAAGTGGTGTGCAGCCCACACCGGGGTCCAGCCGGGAGATTTACTCCTGTGACTTGGCCGGCCAGCTCCAGGAGGAACAGCTGCCTCGTCTCACCAGATGTTCAGGAGAAAGAAACCTGCCATCCGGCGGCCACACCCTCCCTCTGTGTCCAGACCCATCTTTGTTCTCTCCCAGGGCAGTGGGAAAATGTTACAACCTGGATGCTTGTTTCTGGAACTTGCCCAAAGGGGGAATTTCTTAAGAAAAGTACAGATTCCCAGGGTCTCCGGTCTCTCCCAATCTGATTTAGTAGGTGAGGCGTTAAGAAGCTGCCATTTTAACCAGATCACGGGCAATTCTGGTGATTGGCTCCGTTCTGCAGGGTGGCCCAGCACTGCTCCCGTTGTGGGCAGCTATGGCAATCGGCGGAGCACTGACCTTATCTGGGCTGAGAATTTGCAACTCCTTGGGGATTGTGGATGCTGCTGGTGTGGGGACAGTGGGTTGAGAGCCACTGGGTGTGTGTCTGCAGTGTGTGTCTGCAGACCCTGGAGCCAGGCTGCAGCTGTTTAAACCTCAGCATCTTTGTCTGCAGTATGGGCTTGGTCGTAGTATTTATTCCCTCAAGAGTGTTGCGAGGATTAACTGCATTATATTTGTAAAGCTCTCAAATTAAAAAAATTTTTTTAACATTTTATTTTTTTATTTGAGAGAGAGCATGAGCGGGGTGAGGGGCAGAGGGAGAAGCAGACTCCCCACTGAGCAGGGAGCCTGATGCGGGGCTCGATCCCAGGACTCAGGGATCGTGGTCTGAGGCGAAGGCAGATGCTAAACTGAGCCACCCAAGCACCCCATATTCATAAAGCTCTTAGAGCAGTGTGTGGCTCGTGGTAAATTAGTATTATGTGATTGTTAAACAGATAAAATACTGACCTAGGTTGTAGGTGTCCAAGCACTCAATAATTACTAAATGACACTCACTCTGTTGCTGGAACCCTCATAAGTATGGGACCATGCAGGGGTGCAGGAGGCAGACCCAGCCCCTTCTTACTTTGTGACAGAGTGACAGATTTTCTGGTTATGGCTGATGCATCCTTCCAGCACACCGTTTATCTTCCCAGACCTTAAAGACATAATGATGTGATCAATATCAAGACTCGGTCCCGGCACCCTGGACTTTGTCTTCCCGGTACCCATCCCGATCCTTAACCACACATCCATCTGTGCTACTTCCTTGTGGATGGCATGCTTGGTTAGGGCAGGCTCTGTCTCTGTGGCTTGTCCCTGCTGAATCCCCAGCACACAGGGCAGTGCCTGGTGCATTGTAGCTGCTCAGTGAACTTGTTGAATGGATAGCTGCATGGATAGATGGATGAGTGAATGCATGATGCAACAGGGTCTGCCTGGGTCCCTCACCTGCCCCTCCCAGGTGGCTACAGCAGTCAGGCCTTCCCACCTCCATTCTTGACCCCTTCGATCCATTTTCCCCACTGCACCTGCAAAGATGATTCTAAAACCTGGGTCTGACCTGCTCACCTCCCTGTTTAAAACCGCTCCCATGGTACTCTTCTAATAATTTTCTCCTATGGGCCACATGTAGATGAAACTCCACCGCTTATGAATTAATGCATGTCTCCATTTACAAGTAATCAAAGCCACATGGCTGCCAAGCAGACCTGTTGATTAGCAGGAGATAAGAAGTACTAATAAAATTTCAGCTCAAGGGAAAGAAACTTACTAACCTATGCAGATTTACCTTGGGTAAATGTGTGTTTCCTGCTAAACTTCTAGAATTCCTGAGAAAAGCTCATAGATGTCCCCTCCCCATAACACTCTGCACAGATTTTCAGGGATGCTGGATGGAGAAACCACGTGATTAGGGGAAACATGCAAACTTCTGATCCTGGAGCCTTATAAGGCTCACATACTTGGCCTGATCCTCCCCTTTGAGTTTTATGCCTTGTGACTCCCCGCTGGCTGTGTATTAGTGGGCATCTCCTTGATCAGGCGGGGGCTCCCAGAGGGCCAGAGTCTAGCCCAATACAGCACGTGCTCAAAAACTGTGGAATAAATGAACCACACTGTGTATTCTTTCCAATTTTCTTTTAAATGATCTCCCCAGATTATTTTTCTCATAATTTGAGGTTCTCAAATTATGAGGCATTGGTGATCTATATGAAGACTCTCTCTCTAGTTTCCATATCTAGGAATTCATCTGTATGTGATTGCACACTCACTGTTACTCACCAGGAAAGGACTGAACGAAAGAGGCCAAGATAGAGCATTTTTTTGAAGGGAGTAGTTGGAATGTTGTACCTTTCCCCATTTCACAACATTGTCTGCCCCCATCCTCCCCCAACGGCTGCTCCCCATGTAGTATTTCCTCCTCATTTCAAACCAAGGGAGACAGGCTCAAGAGGGACCACTCAGAAACCTTGACATATGTCCCTTAGAATTGGGACCCACAGTGCATGAACTTCCCCATGAGACAAGGGGTTGTACCTTCGGCTGGTGGGGTTTGGGACCCCAACTGTGAACATCGGAGTGGGGGAAACCTTTGAAGGGTTGGATGTCCTAAGTCTCAGGAGAAAGAGAAATTCCCAGCAGGAGAGTCTCACACAAACCCAGAGAAAGCACCCTCCTCCCTACCCCCTCAAGAGGATGAGTAAGCTTTGAACATCCAGCAGCTCGTGATTACATCTGAACAAGGAAGTCGTCTTCTCCTTCTCCTCCAAGCCTGGTGGACTCCTGAGTGGGTGAGATTGGGGGGAGAGAAGCTCAAGGCTTGGACATGGAGAGGTTGCCCTGTGCTCCTCGCCCACGGTAGGCTTCCCTGGCTCGAGCTGGCCTGAGCTGGGGTGGGGAAGGCAGCGGGGGAGATACACTGGGAGAAGGTGGACAGTGTGTAATCGATTATGACCCTGGGCCTGACAGTTTAATTACTGGAATAGGATTATGCTTGGGACTGAAAGTGACTCTAAGACTGTTTTCAAGAGTGACCAGAGACAGATGGCACCTGCCTGAGATTTTATCCCTGGGGCAGGGGAGGACACCCTGCAGAGCTGGTTTGAGGGGGCAGTTAGACTTAGTGGGGGGAGGTTGGAGAAAGTTTTTAATATAATCGCTCTATGACCACATTTACAGAGATGAAAGAAAAAGTTTACAGAAATATGCACATATAACCCAAATTTATATCAGTATACGTACATGTGGATTTAGCCATACATGTGACACATGTGTCCATATATACACACTACCATTTTTTTGAGACTCCATTAGTGCACATGTTCTAGGTTAGACATTTTTACCTCTATTAGCGTTCATCCTCTAATAAGATTAGACACCGTCCCAATTTTTAGATGATGGAACTGAAGATCAGGGACATAAACCTTTGATCCCAAAGTCACAAAGCAGGTGGCAGAGGTCTAGGTCATCCCTCATTCTGACCATGTCTGTGGCTCCCCTGCGCCATGCCGCCCTGAGCTGGTTTTTCCTCCAGGTCAATCTTGTGCACTGTATGGGGTCTGGAGATCTGTCAGTCCCCGTGTCTCTATGTGGAGACCACTCTCTTTTTTCTTACGTAGATAGGAACCCTGCCTGGGTCCCTCACCTCACCTCACTATCAAGTGATTACTTGATAGCTCTTGGCCCGGGTTAAAAGATTCCCCCTTCCTCTTGGCTTGGTCGGGTCCGGATGGCTTCTTCTGGACCACACAGGTCACATGTCTCAAGGACCTGAAGAACATGACTGAGTTGTGGAAGCTTTAGGGACCAAAACAGTGCTTGGGGGTGGGGGTGGGGGGCAATGTGGGCATTGTGCAGAGATCAGACTCACAGTTGATTATTGTGCAGAGATCAGACTCACAGTTGATTATTGTGCAGAGATCAGACTCACAGTTGACTATTTGGTAAAACAGATCAGCTTGCCCTTCCCCAGCACATCTCTCTTCTTCCTTCCCTGCCCTCCCTGCTACCCATTTGATGGAGAGAATTGCTTTATCTCTCGAACAGTCACCTTCTGGGACTGTGCACGGCCCACATGTGGCCATTTATCTTATCTCATTTGGCACCGTTCTAGGTCTCCCTAACTCCGTTCTCCCTAAAGTAGGCTGCAATTCCACGGTGTTGGGCTGGGGGAGATGGGGGAAGAGCTGGAGACTCAATCATGTGACCCATTTGCGTGTTTGAACACTTTGCTGTCATCGTCTGGATATTCTTAGACTAAGGTACCCCGCATTTTCATTTAGCACTGGGCCCTGAAAATTCTGTAGCTGATTCTGGAGGGGGCGCCTTTGTCTGACAAACCTATGTGTCTCCCATAGGGCCCAGCACGATACAAATTCACCCTCCTCTATGTTGTGTGTGAGACCTTTCAACGGTGACAGGCCTGAGCTGCCCTGTGTCATCAGAGGGGTGTGGCCTGGGCAGGGCAAAGAGGTGTGGAGGGGTTACATAGGGTTACATAGGAAAGGACCTGATTTCCGCTAATGGCAAAGAAGAAAAAAGCCACTATTAACTGAGATCTCAATCTGGAAGTCACTCTTCTCAACTAAAGGAGAGATCAAATGTTCCTCCCATTCCTCTACCAGAGCTGAACCCCAGAAATAAATACAGAGAGCCAGGCATCTGGCCATAAAAGCTCGAAAACAGAGAGAAGCCATCCCCTTGGGTAATAAGTAATTAGCAGCAGGTATTTTACTGAAGGATGGGAGGAATGCAAAGCTTCCCCAGCAGAGCGGTTGATAGAGAAACTGGCACTTACACTGGACTCTGAATGAGCATATAGGCGAAGACAATTAATGTTCTGCAAATCCCAAGGGTACCACATACCAGGTGACCAGCCACCTGTGCGGTCAGGGGCTGACCGGGAACACAGAAACCATGTAAGGTATTTATAACAGAGGGAATGAAATACAGGGAATTTGTAACAAACAGGGTTCAGCGAATTGTCAGGGCTGGAAGCCACTCCTACATGAAACTGGAGAAACAAAAGGAAGAGAAGGTGTTCCTGGAGGCCAGTGTGATCTGGAATCAGGCAGCCTTGTTCAATGAAAGCTGGGGCTATAGCAGAGCTGCTCCTGGAGAAGATATCCCAGGAGGAGAGGTGGAAGGAGGAATACCCTGGCTTCTTCCTCGTCCCTGCCCTCCAGTTTCTTGCCCGTGCCTTCCATAGGCTGGCCCCGGAGTCTGGGAAATGCAGCCTGCTGGGTCATTCCTGCTGTGGTACAGAGCGGGGAGCGGATGTAGGACAGATCTGAGGACAAGCAGGACCACAGACGGTAGGGGATACGGCACACTGCGACACAAAAGGAGCATGAGAAAGTCTGATCGTTTTTTTTCTTTAAAGATTTTATTTATTTATTTGACAGAGAGAGAGATCACAAATAGGCAGAAAGACAAGCAGAGAAAGGGGGAAGCAGGCTCCCCGCTGAGCAGAGAGCCTGATGTGGGGCTTGATCCCAGGACCCTGAGATCATGACCTGAGCCAAAGGCAGAGGCTTAACCCTCTGAGCCCCCCAGACGCCCCCTGATAGGTTTAACAATAACACTAACACGAGGCAGTTGTTGATAATGTCATGTGCCAAGTGGTACTTGATTTCACTGAAACTTTCATGACAACCCTGGGAGTTAGGGGGTCTTATCCCCATTTTATGGATGAGGAAACTGAGGCTCAGACAGTAAATAACTTGCCCAAGGTCTCAGCCACTCAGTGATGGAGTTGGAGCTGGAGGACAGGTGTGTACCACTCGGAGCTTTGTTCTAACTACCACCATGCACCCCTCACTTAGCTGTTCCAGGGACAAGTGAGGGAGAGGGATTGGCAGTATCAGAATCCCCTGCAAATCATTCAAAGTTTGTGGATACAATTATATTCAAGGTAACTAAGTCATAAAATGTCTAGAGTTTTTCTTTTTAAAAATAATTTATTTTATTTTTTCCGTGTTCCAAGATTCATTGTTTTTGCACCGCACCCAGTGCTCCATGTAATATGTGCCCTGAATACCCACCACCGGGCTCAGCCATCGCTCTGCCCCCTTCCCTCCAAAACCCTCAGCTTGTTTCTCAGAATTTTCACATGGACTGGTTCAGCAAATTCTTCTTTTCAGAACATTCTTGTGTTGGTCTCATAGTCTCAACATCGTGGCATCTCTAGGTATTATTTGGGTCTTGTCCCTAAACTGGGCAGTCCTCAAAGTCTAATTGAGGTTCTTATCCCCAAAGTGGGAACTTCTACATGAGCAGAACCCCTTGAACACATCTTATTTTATATTGTCTTTCTTTTTTTTTTTTTTTCTTAAATAGCAGTTCTAGTGGTTGTGTAGTGGAATCTCATTATACTTCTCATTTGCATTTCCCCGATAACAAATGGTGTTGAGCATCTTTTCATGGACTTATTGTCCATCTGTACATCTTCTTCTGTGAGGTGCCTGTCCAAATCTTTACCCCGTGTTTTTTTCATAGGGTTATTTGTTTTATTGAGTTGTAAAAGTCCTTTATATATTCTCGATGTATATTCTTTATGATACATATATATCATATATATTCATATATATATGTATGAATCTTTTCTTGCAGTTTGTTGACTGCCTATTCTTTCTATTAATAGTGTCTTTTAAAGAAGATTTAGTTTTGATGAAATCTACTTAATCTTTCTTTTTATGATTAGTGTTCTTTTTGTGTCGCATCTAAGAAATCTTAGCTTACCTTAGGGTCAGTTTTTCTCTTCTCTTTTCTTCTAGGAAATTTTATTATTTTAGTTTTTATGTCCAGGACTATGAACCATTTTTAGATTATTTTTTGTGTATAGTGTGAACTCAGGGTCAAGATTCATTTCTTTTCTATATGGATATTGACTGATTCCAGCACCATTTGTTGAAAAGACTCTTTTCCCCATAGAGTTAGCTTGGTATCTCTGTGAAAATTCAATTGATCACCATTTGTAGATCTTTCTCAGAACTTCATGTATTTATTCTTACTCTAATACCACACTGTCTTCGTTATTATAGTTTTCGTGCTGTTGAGTTTATCCAGTGAATTTTTTCTTTCCTATATTATATGTTTCAGTCTTTATAATTTTATTTGGTTCTTTTTCTATTTTTCTTCTAATTAGGTTCATGTTTTCCTTTAAGTCTTTGAAATCATTTATAGTGTTTTAAAATTGTTTTCTGCTAATTTTATCATTGACTACTTGTGGGTTTATTTCTATTGGCTTTTTTTTTTTCCTCGCAGGTATTGGTGACATTTTTCTTGTTTTTGCTTCTTTGCTTGTCTTGTAATATTTGATCGGATGCTGGACACATGATTATTATGTAATTGAGTGTGTGGATTTCATTCTCTTTAAAAGTGTTGTGTTTTATTTTTCAGTTAATTCACTTGGAGAAATAGCTCATTTCAAGACTCGTTTTAAAATTTTTTAGAATGTGTCTAGAGTAGCCTTTAGTTTAGAACTTCTTTAGCTTAGTTCCTAAGACATGGGCTTTGGGGGATCTCTATGATGCTTTTGATGCTGAAGGAATTTTCTCCAGTCTGATTGGTTGGTGCTTGTATATCTCCAAATACTGTGAGCTCCTTAGGTTTTCTGACCCCTACAGTCATTCTTTGCATGGTTTTGTGGCGTCTCATTCTGTGCATAAACCACTTAGTATTCAAAGACCGAGGAGATCCCCATGAAGTCTTCTGGAAACTTCCTCTGAATGGTTCTCTCTTCTTTAGAATTATACTCCACGAATTCCAGTTGCTTTAACTTCTCTGAACTATAGTCTTTGTTTCCTTAACTCAGCAAGTCCATTAGTACCCTCTGCTTGGGCTCCCACTCTCCGTGCCACAGTACAAAGCACACCCCCCACCCCCGGACAGGAAGCTGCTTTTGTGAAAGGGCTCATCATTTTCATTTCCCTTCTCTCTGGGATCACAATCCTATACTGCCTATATTTCGATGTCAGAAAACAATGGTTTCAATCCAATTTTCTAATTGACTATGAAGGGAAAAGGGTAGTTTTCCCTTCATGGCCATAGGAGGAAATTCCCTCTATTAAAACATCTGTATAATATTCCATCGTTTGTGTGTTGTCTCATAATTTGTTTAGCCAGTTTCATATCGATAGACATTTATGTAGTTTCCAATATGCTTTTTATAAACAACGTAGTGTAAGTTATCATGTCTAATTAATTTCATACACATCTGAGTATATCTATTGAATAAATTCCTAAAAATGTCAATGATGGGTCCTTAAAGTGTGCATTATATATTTATACACACATATATATTTATGAATGGTATATCCATTAGATATAAATGTACATATATGACTGGCCTAAATATGAATATATGTATGTGTACGTATATATTATATGTAAATATATATGTGTGTATATATATACGTATACATACATATATACACAAATGAGTATATATTTATTTGTAGTCTAGTAAACATTTTCACAGTACTCTCATGGAATTTTTTTCATTTTAAAATATAAATTGAATTAATTAACATATAGAATATTATTTGTTTCAGAACTAAAGTTAAGTAGTTCAGCAGTCTTTTTTTTTAAGATTATTTATTTATTCATTTATTTGACAGGGAGAAACACAGCTAGAGAGGGAACACGAGCAGGGAGAGTAAGAGAGGGAGAAGCAGGCTTCCTGCCAAGCAGAGAGCCTGATGTTCCCGGACTCCCAGATCACGACCTGAGCCGAAGGCAGTCGCTTAACCACTGAGCCACCCAGGTGCCCCACCGTTCTTCAGTCTTAGGTAACACCTAGTGCTCATTACATCACGTGCCTTCCTTAATGTCCATCCCTTAGTTACCCTATCCCCTACCAGCTTCCCCTCCAGCAATCCTCAGTTTGTTTCTCATGATTAAGTGTCTCTTATGGTCTGATTTCATCTTGTTTCATTTTTTCCTTCCTTCCCCTATGCACCTCTTCCACATTCTCATGGAATTTTCTATTTATTTTTTCACTAATAATGTAAAAGCATGCCTCTTTATGACTTTTGACAACTTCTTGATCTTTATGTATTTGGTGAGTAATCTTCATCTCCCTTACTATGCATCAGGGTGCCAACTTTCCATACATATACGAACCATTAGTTAGCTCTTTTCTGCGAAATATCCATTTGTAAGTTTTGCTCTACTTTCTGTTATTAAAAAGAAAATCATATGAGGAAAATAGAAATAAAGAAATACATAAGAAAATGAGAGGGTTGGATTAATTCTTTTAGGTCCAACGTGCTCTAAAATTTTAAAGTAAAACCACTGCAGGGCAAGTAAAGTCAACAGAAAGAAAAAATAAACTCTACAAGACACAAATGGATTTTGACACTTGGCGCAGGGAGTGGAATCAAGGAAGCTGAAGTATAACAAAGATAAGTGTAAGATTCAGTGTTTGGATTAATCTGCATGCAACCACCTAATGAGAAACCAAGGGAGTGTGCCTTATTGACATGTGTGAAACAGACCTAGTTGGCTGGAAGTCCAGTATAAACCTAAAGTCTGGGGGGAAATGCTGCTCCAATTACTAACTGTGAGGATAGAAATGCCTTTGCTGTGAAGGGGGGAGGATTTCCCTGACCTGGGCTGGTACAGACTTACCATGGTTTCCACCCTTGGCTTTTGGAACTATGAAAATAAATGGAAGCCTGTTCAGACACGAGAGATCAAGTTGCTGAAGGGACTTGAAACCAGGTCATGTGAGAAGTGATGGCAGGAACTAGGGATGTCTGACAGGCAGACGAAAAGGCTCAGGGGTCTTGTGGATCAGTTGCTCAGATGAAGAAAGACCTCTGCCATGGAAGAGAAAGCCAACGGGTTCTGCTTGCTTCAGAGGGGGAGATCAAAGATCTATGAGGAGAGTAAGCAGGAAGATAAATTTCAGCTCACTCTAAGTAAGGACTTCCCAACCGAATTGTTCAAACATGATAAATACTTCCCCAGACAGTGGTAAGTTGTCTGTCATCAGAAGTATTCTACTACAGGTTACATATCCTCCACTGGGAAGGGACTCAAGGACCTTGTGGAGGGTTGGAGTGGATGACTTGTAAGATTGCTTGTAATTCTGGTATTTTCTGATTTTTATGCCCTTTCTACAGAGGAAAAAAAAATCAGTCTCCTACAGAATGATTTGTCATGGAGTAAATGACTGGAAAGTGATAAAGCCAGATAAAGAAACTAGGTTTTGAAAGTCATTGTGGAGTTCATTCTACTCCATCACCCTCTACGTAAGCTCAGGCAAGCCTAAGGAAGACATCCCTGGGAAGCTGGCAGTGAGGGAAGGTGTTACGACAGAACACACATGCCTGGAACCCGGATTCAGGAGAACTGAACTCTACTTCTTGTTTTCCCATCCTCATTGTGCAAGCCACTTCATCTTTCTCCCTCTTAGCTCCCTTATATGCCAAACACTGATGAGCTCAAGTCGCATCATCTCTGCTGAACCAACCCAGAAGAATTTTTTCTTCCTAAAAACTCCTGTAGGATTTGTCGTTTATATCAAGTACGGTCTCCTCTTTATGGTTCTCTCACATATGTGTGCTCTGTGTTGACAAGGACCAGGCCTTGTCACTGCTCACCTGCCTGACTCTCCTGGCGCTATTCCTGGCACTTAGCAGGTACACCCCAAAAATCTCATGTTCTGACCTCCCCTCGACCTCAGTTCCTCAGGCCTGGGGAAGCTCTATGAGCAAATGAATTGAATCTCCCTTTACACATGCTAGGAGAAGGCATAAATCAATAAAGGTGTTCAGCAAGATAAAAAGAAGATCAGGGCATCTGCTCTGCCCAGGTGGTTGAAATCAGCATGTTTCCTGAGGAAGTTTTGTCCAGTCACCTCAAAAGTGTTCTGCTGTTTTAACTGTTAGAAGGAGTTTAATGATAAAAATATGTCCTGGGCACGAGTCTCTGTCAGATATGGAGCTCAGTCAATTGCCCTGTTTTTAGGCTTGACTCTAAGACGCTAGAAGATTCTGGATACCAGAAATGATGGTAAGGGTCACAATAGGGAAGATTGAGCACTTCTACTTTGACAAAGGTGACTCTGTGGCCTCAGAGCTTCCTCCTCTGTGGGAATGTAACACCTTATCACCATGTCATTTACTGCGGACCTGACCATCTAGAAGCTTCAGGGAAAGGGTTGGTCACCTGGCAGGGCAAGCCTGCCCGACCTCCTTGTTATCTATCACTTTGGAGCAACAGAGCTGGGTTGGGGGAGACGGGAAGGTGAGGTGGTCTGAGATGAGGAGGTTTTGGTAGACTATGAAACTGAATATAATTCTTCAGTTCTATCTAGGAGAATTCTCCATCCACATCCTTGCCGTGGCTTCATGGTGGATAGGGGGCTTATATGGGACTTGCTGTAGCCAATGGGATATTCACAGATGCGATGTGAGAATGGGTTGAAGTGTGATAGTGCTGTTGGGTGCTAGTTCTCTGCACTGTGTGGGTCCTGGGTTGACACTGCCCTTTCAGTCCTAACCCTGGAGAGTCTCATGTGGAAAGGTGCAACCCCAGATAGGCCACAGAGCTGCAAAAACCAAAAAGGGGTACTTTTTGTAAGTCACTAATATTTTGAGGTTGTTTGTAATGTAGCATTCTGTGTTGATTGCTGGCTGATACAGGGGCAGAAAGCTGGCTGTGTGTGTGGGAAGTGCCACATTAATTAGAAGTTCCAGAATCCGAGTTTCTCAGAATTCCCAGTAGGCTCAGCAGCTCTCAGTTAGCTGCTTCATGTTCTCTTTGGCTCCCCTGGTGGTCTCTAACGCTCTGCTTCCTAGAGGAGTTTTTAGAATGTGGGCTCCATCAAGCGTGTTTTGTTCCCCAATCTGCTAGGTTGTCAGAGTGATGGCTCCCACCAGATCTAAGGCCTCCTGTGACGATGTTCTTGTGTGGTTCTTTCCGAGAATGACTGGGCTTAGCTGTGACTTGCTTTAGCCAGTGGACATTAACAAATGTGATGTAAGCAGAGTCTTAAAAAGTGCACATGCCTTGGGCTTGCATCTTCTTGCTGTTGGGAACTCATCTGCCATTTTGTGAAAAAGCGAGGCTAGCCTTCTTAAGGATGAAGGGCCACATAGAGAGAGGGCCCAGTCATCTTAGAAGTCTCAGGCATGTGAGTGAGGCTATTTTAGGCCATCTGGGCCCAGTAGAGGTCCCCAGACCAGAGGAACTTCCAGCCAACCCTAGAATCATGAGAACTCCTACATGTTTGTTGTTTCAAACCATAAAATGTGGGGTGGTTTGTTATGCATCGAACGCTAACTAATACACCTAGGCAAAAGATGGTTTAGAAAACCAGTGAGGCCCTGTTCATGCGTATACTCTTTCTTTATTTATTCCTTCCTTCCTTCCTTCCTTCCTTCCTTCCTTCCTTCCTTTCTTTTTTTTTTAGATTTTATTTATTTATTTGACAGAGAGAAACACAGCCAGAGAGGGAACACAAGCAGGGAGAGTGAGAGAGGGAGAAGCAGGCTTCCTGCCGAGCAGGGAGCCCGATGCAGGACTCAATCCAGACTCCAGGATGGTAACCTAAGCCGAAGGCAGACGCTTAACCACTGAGCCACCCAGGCGCACCGCATATACACTTTCTGAGCTCTTACCATGTTTCAATGTGGTGTTATGGGCTGGGCTTGAGATCTTGGAGTAGGAGACACGTTTTACTTTTCAAATGCAGAACTAGAACACAGATGGGCATCATGGGACCTTTGTCTAAAATGCAATCAAGATGGGTTCCCTGAGTGAAGATCAGGGGATCTGAGGCAAAGAAGGGCGAGTCCAGGAAACACAGATTACTATGGGGGCAGAGGTCCGAGCTGCAGGTCCAAGTTAGGCTGACCGTGAGCAGCAGCGGGTGAAGAAAACAAAAGAGGATATGCCTGTTGCAGACAGGAAACTCTTGCTCCTTAACTGTGATAGTAGGCTAATGAGAATAGGTCTACAGAGCCTGCAGAGTTTCTCATGGGATTCTCATGATCCCATGAGTAGATGGGCCAGGTGTTCTGAGCTCCATTTACCAAAGTGGCACTGAGGTAGAGTGACCTGCCCCAGGCCACATGGCCACGAAAAGGCAAAGCTGGGCTCTGCTTGCGTCTATGGCCGGCCCACTATGTGTATCTGGCTAGGGCGCTGAAAATCATCCAGGACTTGGAGCCCAGCATGGGTCCCTTGTAGTTCTGGAAGATCCCGAGGATGCAGAGTGATGGGGGAAAAAGTGAACATAGGGAGGAAGCAGTGTAAAATGGCAAGCACTTGGGTGTTGGTCAAGGCAGGAAATTAGGCTCAAGGGAGTTGGATGAATGGAAAGGCCCCTGGAAGGAGAGGTTGTACAGTGAGAAGGAAATACATGAGGCCTATTAGGGAACAAATCAACCTCTCTCTCTCTCTCTCTCTTTTTTTTTTTTTTTTAACAAATCAACCTCTACTACGTATCCATACAGCCATAAACCAGCCATTCGTCTACTCATCTGCCCATCCACCCATTTACCTATCTAACTATTCTACTACTTGCTCAACCAGTCAATTACCTATCCACCAAAGTATTAACCAAGTGCCCATCAACCCATCCCTCTCTCTCACCCTCCCTCCCATCAACCAACTATCCAATAAATTAACCATCCAAATAACCAACCTACCAGTTGACAACTAAGCATCCAACTAGTAAATAGTTCCCATTATGGGCAATGCAGGGTGCTAGAAATAAGGATGTATAAAAGTGATGCTGAGTCTTCCTCGACTCTTTGTTCCCTTTATCCTCCACATTCAGTCCATTAGCAGGTACTTAAAAATATCTCCCCTAACAGTATATTTCAAATCTGTATCTTTCCATCCCCATTGTTTCCTCCCTAGTCTGGGCCATCATCATTGCTCTTTGACTTCTAAAATAACTTCTTTTCTGGTACTCTGGTTCTTCTCCTGCCATTATACGGTGAGATGGATCACTGAGATCCTTCTCCTGATTAAAGCCTCCCAGTGGTTTAAAGTTTATCACGCTTAGAAAAAAAATCCAGGCTTCTTACTAGGGTCTTCAAGACTTTTTTTTTTTTAAATATTTTATTTATTTGACAGAGAGAAACACAGCCAGAGAGGGAACACAAGCAGGGGGAGTGAGAGAGGGAGAAGCAGGCTTCCCGCTGAACAGGGAGCCAGATGGGGGCTTGATCCCGGGTCTCCGGGATCATGACCTGAGCCAAAGGCAGTCGCTTAACCAACTGAGCCACCCAGGCGCCCCGGCGTTTTCTTTTTTAAAAACATACTTGATTTTTTTTAGAATGGTTTTAGGTTCACAGCAAAATTGAGCGGAAAACACAGAGATTTCCCATTACCTCCTGCTCCCACATGTGCACACCCTCTCCCATTATAAACACCCCCACCAGACTGGCCTATTTATTACAACTGGTGGGCTGACACCAAGAGCCCAGCATCACCCAGAGTCCAGAGTTTACACTAGGGCTCATCTTTGGTGTGGTGCATTGCATGGCCTTGGACAGATGCATGATGTCCTCTAGCCACCAGTACAGATTTCACTGCCCTAAAAACTCTCTCTTCTCTGCCTATTTGTCTCTTTCTCCCCCAGCCCCTGGCAACCACTGATTTCCTTGCCATTTCCATGGTTTTGTCTTTTCTAGAATGTCATATAGTAGGAATTGCACAGTATGTAGCCTTTTCAGATTGGCTTCCTTTACTTAGTAATGTGTTTTTACATTCCTCCATGGGCCCAATAGCTCATTTCTTATTAGGTCTGAAAAATACTCCATGGTCTGGAGGGACCACAGTTGTTTATCCATTTATTCACCAAAGAACCTATTGGTTGTTCTCAATTTTTGGCAATTCTGAATAAAGCTGCTATAACTATTCATGTTCAGGTCTTTGTGTGGACATAAGTTTTCAGTCCATTTGGGTAAATACAAAGGAGCACAATTGCTAGATTGTCTGGCTAGAGTCTGTTTAGTTTTGTAAGAAACCACCAACCTTCTTCCAAGGTGGCTGTGCCATTTGCATTCCCATCAGCAGTGAAAGAGAGTTCCTGGTGCTCCACGTCTTCATCAGAATTTGGCGTTTTTGGGGTTCCACATATGGGCCATTTTCATAGATGTCTCTCGGTCACTGAACCCTCCCTGTAGAAGGTATCTATAAGAAGGGGTAATCACTTCTCTTGATGTCTTATATATTATTCGGAGATTAAGGCATTGATACAAGCAAGTGAGAGTATTGATTCTTCTCTTCCCCTTCTTTTAGACAAATGTAATTTTCTGTCTTTTTTTTTTTTTCACTTCAAAATATATCTCAGAGATCTTTCCATTCCAGGTCAGAGACACCTTGCTTATTTGTTTGTTTGTTTCTAGCTATATAATATTCCACTGTATGGCAGATCAAATATATACATATGAATATGTATCTATCTAAAACATGGCATGGGCAGTCTCTCCCCATTGGCCTCATCTGTGGTAAGCATCTCCCAGCAGGCAGCCTTCGGTAGTGGAAGGCTGGCCATAGCCCCTAGAGAGCCATTAGAGTAAATAGGACTAGGACCAGCCTTGGGGATAATGTCTCTGCTCAGGGCAGTAGCCACGAGACAGCATGAGAGGCTGGAGACTCATGCTTTGAAGGCAAGAAAAGGACCCACCTTTGCCCAGGGTGGAAGCCATGTACTTCATTTATTTTGAATCCATGGGTGCCACTGTTGCCCATAGGCTTATAGGTGGCCATTGGCCTTGCTCAGAGAAGGACCCATATGTGTGTCCATTCTGCAGCCTTAAGAGGTATGTTGTGCTTACGGGGGAAATGCAGAGCAGTAGACCTGAAGTCTAGGCGGTGGTGTCCTGGTTTATGGTCAAACCCTTGAATGTTAAAGTCTTCTTTATATTGGCTGTAGGACTGAGTCTGGAATTCTCCTATTCTTTTCTCATAGTCTTTCAAGGTAGAGGTGCCTTGTTTAATCTGCAGCTAAACACACGAATGCACTGTCAGTCATTCACTTCTTTCCGATTGGTTGGTATTGGCGGGTAGACCAAAGGGAAGTCCTGGTCTGGGTAGAGGGGTCTTGCCAAAGACACATCTGGGCACAGGAAGGAGGTCCAGGTCAGGACAATGCAGGAGAAAAGCATACTATGGAGGTCCTACCCATGTTCCTGGGGAGGCAAACACGTTTAAAGAAGTAACGGGTGAGGAGTGCTGATGGGCATTTTGCCTCTGTCCTTAACACAGAGTTCTAGAAATGTCAAATCTTTCAATCCGTGTAGACCTAGTTTTCAATCCTGGTACAGCCACTTACAAGCTGTGTGGCCGCAAGCAAGCAACAATCTCTCTATGTCTCTGTTTCTTCACTTTACCTTGCAGGGCTTCATGAAAATGAAATTAGGGTGGATATGAATGCCCAGCACAGGTAGACATTCAGGACATACTGTATTTTCCATCCATTCCTGTTTACAAAGGCAAAACCCAGCTCAATTCTTTCCTCCTCTCTTTTCCTTCTCTGACTCCTTTGTCTTAGAGAACCTCAGTACTCTGTAGTGAGGAGCTGCGGAACTGGGCAGGAGAGCTCTGCAGCTCTGTTCTTTTGCTATAGATCAAGTACATGCCTGTGTGTCGTGAGAGTCTGGGTGGAGGAGGATGCATCTTCTCTGATTCTAACCACAAGCATACAATGGGTCTCATCACCTCTGTGTTCTTTTTGTGTCCCCAGTGATTTATTTTAAGGTCTGCTATAAAAGCAAGACATTGCTTAATTGTCTTGCTATAAAATATGCAAAGTATTACACTATTGGGGCTCATTAGCTAAAGCAGAGCTGCTGTTTAATAATCCATAAGGTGATACTTGTTAATGAACGCGGCCAATGAGTCTCCTAACTACCTGAAGAGTAATAATAGATAATGTCAACTCGAACAAACAAGTCCCCGGTCCCCAGGGGCTGTGGAGACACTGGATCATAATTAGACAGAGGGGCAGAGCAGACATATTTTTGTGGATCTGGCTCTCTGGGTCGTCCCTTCCGGGTCTGCGGAGGTGGACTACCGCTTGCGTCTGCATCCCGCTTCCGGTGAGGGGTGCTGCCACGCTCACAGCGGAAGTCGCCACCGGATATTAGTGAGTTCCATTCTGCAAAACGTGGGGCAGTCAGGATCCTTAGTTAGAGGGCTTTCTGGAAGAGCAGTGTTTTCAGTGGCTCTCTCGATCCCCTGAGAGATGGAAGCTGAGGCTCATTATTACGATCCATGCAGTAGCTCTGAAGTCTGAAATAAAACCGGGAATAGATGCGGGGGTGGGGGAGCGTGTGTGGACACTGGTATGTAAAGCCATTTGGTCCTCGGAAAATAATATGGACGTTCCTCAAACATTAAACATGGAATTACCAATTCCACTTCTGGGCCTGTACCCCCAAAGGATTAAAAGCCCGATTCTGGTACCTGCCATCTTACACATGGACCCTGAAGACATCATGCTAAGTGAAATAAACCAGGCACCAAAGGGCAAATACTGTACAATTCCACTTACATTAGATAATGTAGAAGAGTCAAAGGCACAGAGACAGAAAGTAGAACAGGGGTTACAGGGGGTTGGTGGCCGGGGAAGGGAGTTAGTGCTTAGTGGGTGCCGAGTTTCAGTCTAGGGTAACAAAGAAGTTCCGGAGACAGATGGTGGCAATGGTCGCACAAGTCTCTGGATGCACCGAATACACTGATCGTACACTTGAAATGGACAAATCGGTTGTGCTGATTTTGCCACAAGAGCGTGGAAAGCCACTGGGTCCTAATTTAGGTCAGAGGGATAACCCTGTGGTCAGATTGGCTAGAAGCAGAGCCCACACTGCGCCCTGATCCCGGGGCTGGGAGGAAGTGGAGCGCGGGCAGCACAAAGCCATGGGCAAGCATAGGGATACTTTGTGGGCAGTGAGCTAGGCCAGACCTGGAAAGCTGGGGCCGCCGGCCACCAGCAGCGTTTCCTGGTTCAGTGCTATGGCCTCCCATCATTGCAGACATGCTGCCTCTGTTCTTTGCTTTGGTTCTGACACTGTCCCTGCACTCTTTGGCTGCACCGGGAGACCCCAGAGGAGTGACAGTCCCTCTCCCCCTTTAATTCCCCCATGTGTTGGAGGAGGGGGCTTGTGAGAGAACCTCAGAGGCCCCTGAACTCTGACATTCTAGAAAGCCAAGGACACCCCTGGAGGCCTTGGAGAACTGAGAGGTGCCTATACCCCGGACCAGGCTTATGCAGAACTTTGGAGGTCCTTGAGGTTGAGGGCGAGACGGAGGCATCTGGAGCTCCTGCCCAGGATGGGGAGCTGGGCCAAGACAAAACCATCTCTCAGCTGCTTGTTTTGCACTTTCCATGTGAAAGTAGTTAAGAGCCAGGTCTCAGGAGACAGATTGTGTCCACATCCTGATTCTTCCACTTACTGTGGATTTTGGCCTATTACTGTCTCCCAAGCATCAGACACCTCATCTAAAGTGATGGGACTTGCCTCCTTGGGTGCTTGTGAGAATGAAATGAGAATATGAGTAAAATGCTTCACATGCCCCTAAAGTATAGCTAGTGCTCCTAAATAGCACCATTGTAATGAACACAAGGTATTTTTAATGGTGGAAGGAAGGGCCTTTGCCTTCCTATTGATCTTGGTTTCTAATCTGGGTCAAGCCCTGCAAACTCTTATGTTGATCTCAGCAAGTCAGGAGTTCAAAGGAATCTAAAAAAAAAAAATAAATGAATAAACACACTCAGTGGGGGAGAAGCTTTTTGTTATAGTAGCTTTCAAAAAATATATGTAGAAAGGATGCTGGAACAAAAATTAAAATTTGGCATCAACTTTAGTTATGTTTGTTTGTGATGCTCAAAATATTAGTTGGAATTATAATGAGAAACGGCATTTACATGGTTTCAAGGTCTCTCCCCACAAGATACTGGGGAATCCCAGGTGGGAAAGTAAGGGAGAGAAAGCTGGCTGAGACCACGGCTACCAGACTGGCAGGGACAGGTCAACATCGCATCCCTCCAGATATGATGCTCTGATGCTCGTGACACCCTCATCGTGTTTCTGAAGAACGTGGAGCACCTGAAGCTGACTGAAAATGTCAGACACACTCACATTGAACGACATGCCACCAAATGACAACTTTTTCTCAGCAACATGGGCAGGACCGTGAAAGAGTAAAAACTAAAGATCGTTCCAGATTCAAGGAGACAGAAGAGACATGACAAGGAAATGGAACGTGTCATTTTGGATCAGATTCTAGACCGGGAAAAAAACAGTCTTGGGATGGTAGCGGACATCTGAGAAAAGTCTGCAGAGTGGATAATGCTATTTTATCGGTGTTAGTGTTCTGATCTGGATAGTTGCACTGTGACTGGGTAGGCAAATGCTCCCTCCTTCTTAAAGGGAAATAAACACAAAAATATTTAGAGCTGAAAGGACATTAGGCCACCACATGACTCTCAGAAGTTTCAGAACAAAAGATGAGATTTTTATGCACATAAGCTTGTGTATAGGAGAGAGGACAGGAGAGAGAATGAGAAGAAGCTGGGAGAAGGTTAACATTTGGGAAAGCTAGGTGAACGGCATAGGAAATTCTTTGCACTGCTTTCAACAAATTTTTGTAAGTCTGAAATTATTCCCAAACAAGAATTTTAAAGTGTTAAAATGTGGGGCACGTGGGTGGTTTAGTTAGTTAAGCATGTGACTCTTGGTTTTCACTCGGGTGGTGATCTCAGGGTCGAGGGATGGAGCCCTGCATGGGGCTCCACACTGGGTCTGGAGCCTGCTTAGGATTCTTTCTCCTCCTCTCCCTTGCTTATGCAAGTGCATGCTCCCTCTCTCTCTCTCTAAAAAAAATAAAAAATAAAAAAAGAAGCTAAACTGTCTGAGCACTGTTTGACCACAGTTTCTCTTACCATTTATCTTATTTAATTAATTTATCCTGCAAGTTCACCCTGGAAGGTAGGTACTGTTATTTCCCATTTTACAGACGAGAAAATGGAGGCTTAGCAAGATGTAGTAACTGCCAAGCCACAGGGCTCGTAAATGGCTGTGTTGAGATTTGATCACAGGTGGTTTCTCTGTTGCACCTCCATGTTTAATCTTAGGTGCTGAGGACTGCGGACATAATGGTTTACCAAACTCACGCCACAACTCTGGGAGGCACCATCATCCTGGTTCCCTGAATGGGAACACAGCTAAAGGAGGGGCTCACGGACTATCAGTTCAGGTCCTCCCGAGGCCCAAGTGTGTCTTGCAGTCTGGGTCGAGGCTGGGAGCCCTTCGCAGAGTACTGGGATGCCGACCCACCCCAGACCCCTCCTCCTTGAGAAACAGCTATCTGTGGGTCACAACCACAGGCTCCATCTTGCAGATCTAGGGGGCCAAGTGCTAGTTCCGTGGCAGCATGCTCTGGCCTTGATAGGAAGCCACACTGGACATTGTGGCTGGGAAATCCCAAGGCTCCTGGAGGAAATCCCATGGAACATGGCTGCATTTGCAGGGGCCCTGGACCCACCCTCTGTGGCCATGAGTTGTGGGGGGCCCCTCTTCCCCAGGCAACTTTGCTCTGTGGTCCTGGGACTTGGACCCGGGGCCTTGTCAAGAGTCTGCAGGATTTGCCCATGGTCTCTGGGCCTGCCTCCCTCTGTGAGGGGTGGCCGTGGATCACTTTGCTCATAATTTTGGCAAGGCGGCTGGATCATGAGTTAGGTATAAAAGTATTCAGGGAAAGACAATGACTCACAATTGGGGAATTTGAGGGGACACACACGATGTCGTGTGGTTTTGGCACAAAAGCCAAGGGCCCGCTGTGGTGTGAAGGAGCTGGGTCCACGGAGAGAGCCTGGGGAGAGGAGGGACCGGGAATTCCTGCATGCAAGCTGGAGGTGCTGCTTCGATCATTTCTCAGATGCAAAATATGTCTGATGTCCCTAGATGTGGGTCTTGGAATGCACAAATTCATCAGTTTCCGAAACAGAATCCTAGGCTGTTGGTGCCAGTTGGAGCCTGTGGATCATGGAGGTCAGTGCTCACACCTTGGCCAAGGAAACTGAGGCAGAGAGAGCCCCACAAGTCCTGACTCCCAGCCTGTGCTTCTCACCAACTCCTTTCTGCCTAGCCTCCCCTCTGAAGCCTTCCCCAGCGCTGGCTGGCCTGTCCCTCAAGCTGTTTTGCATTAGAATTCCCCCAGGCTGGTGGTTCTTTAATTTTTGTAACCCACAGTGAGAAATATATTCTACAACGCGACCTAGTACATGCGCACATGTACACACACGCACACACACACACACACACATAGAGACTGGGTCAGCAGTAGTCAGGGGCCCAGCAGGGAAAAGAATTCTTCTAAACGGTCCAGATCAAGAGGCCTTAGTTAGGGGCTACTTGCAGAGGTGTGGACTGGGTTCTGAAAGCAGACATTGGGCATTGAGGTCCTCATGTGGATGCCAGCAACAGTGGAAGCTGTTACTACCCCAGGACCAATGGGGCAAGATGAGGAATAGTGTTACCAGAGCTCAGCCGGAACCAAGAAGGAGGATCCTGGCAGAAGCTGGGGGCCTGGGAACTGTAGCCTTTACTGAGGGTGGTGTGCACAGCCCGCAGAGAGAGGACGGAAACACCCAACCTCTTGCTGCTCCAGCCCTACGATCTCAGACAGGGCTACTCCCAGGTCCAACCCAATAAACAAAAAGGCCAAGGTGATACATTGGAAGGGGTCAGCCTGCTGGGCCCAGAGCAAAGCACAGAAGGTCAGGAAGCTACTCATGCACACACAGACACCATTAACCCATGGGACACCTTTGGGAATAGAAGGGAGCAGGTGTGCCCTGGGAGTAGACACAGCCCGGTCGGCACCCAGCCCCGCACACAGGAGGGCAGCCTTGTGCACCTGGAGAAGGATGCCCTTTCCTCCCGGGTGTGTATCTTATGTCAGAAAGTGGGGCCAGTGAGTGAAGACTGGCCTGGGGCGTGAAGGCCACCTGACAACCATGGCCTAGACTGTGCACACCAGGTGCACAAGGGAAATAAAGTGTCTGCAAATAATATGTAGCTGCTTGCACTGCAAGGATCTGACTTATTCCCACGCCATGCGGCACCATGCCATTCTGTTCTATTCCATTCCAGAACGTGGGTCATGGAGCTCCTGGAGCCCAGGAACCAGGTGTGGCCTTATTTTGAGGGTGCAGAATGAACTTCAGCTCAGCACTGCTCAATCCTGGGGCGAGACTTCTTGGGGGGAGCCTAGGCTGCCTGCAGGGCTGGGCAGGGTATGCGGTCTGTATGGCATTTCTGGGGCTTTGGTCTTAGAAGGATTCGAGTTCCATCTTGCCTTCCTCATGTATGACGTTGGCTAGGTGAGCCAACCTTTTTAACCTTTAATGTCCTCTTCTGTACAATGGGCATGATGATTACCCAACTGTGGGTATTTCTGGGAGCATTGAATGAAATGAGATGAGGTCTGTAACATTTATGGTACATGCACATGCTCAAAAAATATCACAGCAGTTATTATTACTGTGATTATGGCTCCTAGGGACTCTTATTTTTTGCAAGCAGTCACCTCCCGCCCCCCCCCCGGGAACGGCAGGCAGCGGCGTGTTTCTTAGGCAGATGCTGATAACTCGGGGGTTGCTGGGTCTGTATGGAGAGTCAGCTACCAGCTGCTGCTTCTCTAAACTGAACGAAATCTCCAAGGACCAGCTTCTAGGCACTGTGGGGCCCTGGGAAGATGGGCGAGGCTCCATATCGTCACTGGACACACACACATGCAGTGTCTTTCTGTTTATCCAGAATCTGGACTGAAGAGTCTGAACATTCAAATTTCTTTTTCTGCCCTTTGCTTTTATGAGAGAGACACACACAGATAAAGCAGCCGAGAGCAGAGATTTGTGCAAGAAAGCAATTTCCTGGGTAGGTTTTAGAGGAGCACGGACTCAGCTCTGCCTCGCAGCCCCTCTGCACAGAGGACCGCAATATAGGCCGCTGCGGCCTCCCCCTGCCTGGCGAGGTGCAGCCCCATCACTGTACAGCACCAGCAGACTCTCCTGTCACCGGAGACACCCTTAAGAGAGGACAGTGGGCCATCTTTTCTCTATATTTTGCTTGGCCCAGTTTGGCTTTTCAGGTCTCACCTTAGGACTCCTCTTCTAGGAAGCCCTCCAGTATCTCTCTGGCTGGGCCAGTCCATCCTGGCCCCTGTGCTCCCTGGAGAGCCGTGCTAACCTCCCTCAGAGATGGCCCTCCCACAGTTTTATGTTCATGGGATCCCTGCATGAGACTGTGGCCTACTTGGGGGCAGAGCCCATCTGATTCATCTCCGTGACCCCAGGCCCAAGCAGGGAGCTTCCCCCATGGTGAGTGTTCACTCCATGCTTGGTGGAATGAATGGAGTGAAAAAAAGTCTAATAAAGAGCTTTTGAACTCTGTTTTTCTCCTTTGCTCTGTGCTGACTACATTTGGAGGAGGCTACTTTGTTAAATTAAAACCAAATGCAAACCCAGATCACATCCCTCCCACCCAAACGTGGTGTTTTCTGTAAGTAAAACATTAGTCACAATAACTTTAGGGATGAAAAAAACTCAGAGTGCTTCTTTTCATGCTTAGCATCTTAGCTTAGGGTTTGTGGATTCTTCTTCTTATGGTGACTCCCAGGCCACTGGGATTCCCGCCCTCCCTCAACTCCCCTCCCAAATAAAAATAGCTTTGTTCTCATCACCAAAGCCATATATACTTATCAGAAGAAAATCAGACAACACAGAAGGGGAGGGGAAAAAAAGGGAAGAAAGTAAAAATTCCTATAAGCCTGCTCCTGAGAGAGAACCCTTACCCTCGGATTTGAGTACATTCTTCCAGAATCTTCTTAACATTTGTAAACACATATACACGTTTGAAAATAAAGGTCTTCATCACTTACATAGTTACACTTTGTGACTTGATTTTGTCAATTAACATCCCGCTGTGACAGGTTTCTGTGTCAATAAATACAATTCTGAATCGTGGCATCATTTTTAAAGGCTCCTTTATGTTCTATTCATTCCATGGCTTTACCACTCAGTCCCTCATGATTGGACACATTGGTTGTTTTCCTCCCCCTTTGCTACTGGAGGCAGCAACACTTGCTTTGGACCCAACCAAGGTCATGGACCACACCGCAAAATCGGGGTGGGGAATGATACTTTGTGTCCTACGGGAGGCTTGCAATAGGATGGACTGTTTGCTCCTCTACTAGACACACTAATTAGTGTGTAGACCGCCTTAGAAAGAGTGTTTTCTTTTCTGCCAAGATGATAGGCAACTTTACCAGAAGGAAGAAGAAGCCCTTTAGAGGGAGGCTGGGTGTTTTTCAAGTTGCCGAGGGAAATACCCACGGCCCTCTCTAGCTCGGTGAGTTCAGGGAGGAGAGTATTTTCCCAACGGCCATCACGCCCGTCTTAGGGGCTGAAGCCTTCCCTCCACCAGTACACAGATGCGTGTTTTACTCTCAGGCATGACAACCTACTAGGGAAATACAGACAGAAAGCCCCAGAGAGCTCAATAAAACGACATAAACATGCCTATGTCTAGAAGGTGAGAATTAAGACCAACACCCCAAAATCTTCTACTGATGTCCCTTCTTTTCATAACGAAGTGTTTTACTCCAACAGCCAGTAATCAAATGCAGGAGCGTGCACCGTGATACAAAGGCACGGAAATTTGTGGGCTCCAAGAAAAATCCTGGTGGTATAACTTGATTGTGTTGACAAATTAACCTAATGAGAATAGTTTCCCACTCCGAATTCATTAAGCAAAAATGTGCAAAGTAGGTATTTGCAGCCTGTTAACCCTTAATTGGCTCAACACTGAAAACACTTAATTGTGACCTGTGTCACAGAAATCCCTGATGTAGTTAATCGCCCTTAGACTTACAAAATTATACATTTTAAATGATGATCTTTAATTAAAAATTATTTGGGATTACCTTTAGCCCATGCTTGAAACTGAGCAGCTCTGGGACACTCAAGGAAATGGTGGCAGGGAAGTCATTTGGGGAGTGACGCTTTTCGCTCATAATCAAATTTCTGCGTATAGGAAATGTGGAAGCAAGACATAGGAAGTTTTGAAACAAGCTTCAAGTATGATGGCAAGTGCTGTGCAGAAATAGAGGAGAGGCTGTGCGCCAGCATTGCTGTGTGACCTTGGATAGAACACTTGTCCTCTCTGGGACCCACTTTCGTGATCAGTAAAATGTGAGGGACTCAATTCAGTTGGATCTGGAAAAGTCTGGTGCACACAGGACAGAGATGCAAGTAAGTATTTTAACCCAAGCATTGGCTCAAATAAAAATCAGGGCACAACTGACAAGCTTTTTACTCAAAGAGCCAATGAGCAAATAGGCCAGAGACTCTAAAATGTGCCATGGAAACTTAAATGAGTGGGAACAACAAAAAAGGCGGGGCTCCTGACACCTTTGCCTTTAGAACACACACTCACAGACATCTAATTGCCTTTCTCCTTCCTTGGTGGTCCCAGTAGGTGGGAAGAAAACTTATCATCCTACAACAGACCCAACACTGCAAAAAATCTACTCCATCTGAGTTAAAACAAAGCAAAAGAAAAAAACAATTACATGCTGGAGTTGTGCTAACCTTCTTTACACCTTCTATATCCTGCATCACCCATTTCAGTGCGCAAATACAAATTATAGTAGCATCTTTTGGCTCCCCGGTGACCCTTCATCATGTACACAGTTTTAATGATCTATATTCCAAGGTGGTTGAACAGTGGTCTCCCCCAAGAGACCCGGAAGTCTCTGAGGCGTGTGTTCACAAAACACAGCTGGTGGCAGGCCTCGAAACCTCAGTGGGGTGAACGTGGAGCAGGTGGGGGGAGGGAGAGGGCTGACACGGTGACCATGTCCACACTGACTTTTGCTGCCCCTTCAGCAACATGGCTGCCTCTGGCACGAATCACGATAAAAAGTGGATGTTGGGAAGAGGGTGAGTATGATGGACAGGAGTAGGGCTAAAATCCCAGAAATCTCCATCCAAGGAAAATTGGGCACTCGTTGCTATTGTTATAATTATAGAACAGGAGCAAGGATTGCCAGGTTCTCTGGGTGAAGCTCATCCTAATTGTAGTGGGGCTTGTTAGTAGGTCAGCTGAACTTCACCCAATGCTGCTGAATGTCTTTTACGTGCAAGGCTCTATGCTGGGTCCTATGGGGCTATGCCGGAAGGTGCTAGAGCCTCCATCCACTTCCTCCTCCTTTCATCCCTCTCCCCCAAGCCAGTAGGCTCAGTGTAAACAGACCATAGCTGTTCACTAGCCAGCTCTGAGGTTGGGGCCCACCCGATCTCTGATCTCCCTGGGGCTCTAGGGTCACGGGCCTCTACTCTCTGGGCTTGGCTTTATCCCGGATTGCTGTTCTTGTCAGTGGAGTGGACTCCATGGCCCTTGGGCTCAATGTGCTTGGATCAGACTGTTTTTCTAGACTTCCTTCTAGCCGGAGCAAGCACTGTGGCTATAGGTGAGATGCGCCCACACCATCACAGGGCTCCCTGAAGCCGGGTCCCTCTCCCTTCCCAGTGAAGGGGTGGGATGAGACACCATGAGGTATCAGTAGGGGGACACAAACTATGGCTCCTGATCTCGTGAGCTTCCAGCGTGGTGAGGGAAGCCTCATGATGGTCACGAGCCACAGGGAGGCATGGGTTCCATAAGGAGCCATACTGAAGAAAGTCAGAGGGGAGTCTTTTGCAAAAATCAGTGTACCCTTCAGCCTCACCACTCCCCCTCCAGTAAAACTCTATACAACCAAGTAAAACAGAAAAAAGTTAAAGGCAGAACTTCTTTGGTTGAAGCGAGGGATGCAAGTCTCCAGAGAACAGTTAAAAAATGATCATCCACACAATACTAACAAGCAACCTAAAAAAATTAGCACATGAAAAGACTGAGCTAAAATCTGTTGACCCTCCATGCTCAGGTCTGCCTCTTTGGCACCCTTTCCAGAGGTCACCACAGCTCTAAGTTGCTGGCTGTTTTAGACCCTTACTCCATGCTGTGTGCACATCTCTGTTTACCTACTTAATATTGCCTGGTGTGTGTTTTATGTCAAATCACTGCCCGTATACATGTGGTTTATTCTTTTTAACTGCTGTGTAGGATTCCACTCTATGGGGACGCCTGGGTGGCTCAGTCGGTTAAGTGCCTGCCTTTGGCTCAGGTCACATTCCCACGGTCCTGGGATTGAGTCCCGTATTGTGCTCCCTGCTCAGTGTGGAGCCTGTTTCTCCCTCTGCTTGCTGCTCCCTCTGCTTGTGTGTTGTCTTTCTAACAAACAATAATAAATAAATAAATAAGTAAATATCTTTATTAAAAAAATGACTCCACTATACAGACCATTCCCATTTTATAGGACAGCCTCCCCCCTACTGATGGGCCTGTGATTTTCCATTTTTTCATGTTCACAGACCAAGCTTGTGCATGTCTTTTCAGGCATAGGTAAGAGAGTAAGAGAGTTTTTGCTGAGGAGAATTTTCCTGACACCTTGGAAATCATCACACTAGGGGACTGGGTGGGGGGAGTGTCAGGTGTGGGATAGGGAAAGAGAGGAGGGGACAGCTTCTCAGAGGGTCTGGGCTTTCACCAGGCTCTGAAAGGTGAACCAACGCTTTGGATCAATGGAGAAAAGGGAAGTGGGGGCTCTGGAGTGGGGAGAAGCAGATGGTGTGGCCGAGGGGACTGACCGAGAGAGCATAGGACTTCGGTGTCCGGTGCGATGGGAGGTCTGTGGGTCCCGGGAGAGTGTGCTCTCTGGGGAAAGGGGTTGGGACAAGAACCACTCACAGAAGTGCTCAAAGACCATGGTCAACAAAGGGCTGGCTTTTTATCAGGCACCTCGACTTGCTTCTGCCTTAAAATACCTGGGAGGGGGGTGATCCCGGGTATATACTCTTCCTCTTCTCCCTGCCACACGCCTCCACCCCCTGGAATGCAGGCTTCCCTCTTTCTCCTGCCCACATGCTGTCACTCAGCTGTCATTCCTGCACAGCAGAAGGGAGTGGCCAGCAGGCAGCCTCACTGGCCTCCCCAGGGGTTGGAAGGCAGGGGGCCAGGCCCATCCAGGGGCTCGCAGGACTCTTAGGAGGTGTGGAGGAGGACGGTGCAGACTGCACCCTCCTGGTGATGAGATTAGTCTCTCCTCTCAGGAAACCCCATGCGTCACTCTGCCCTGTTCCATCAGGCAGCTCTGAATTCCCCTGAGGATCCCATGAAGGCCACTTGAACTTTAGGAGCTCATGGCTCCTTGGAACTCTCTCAGGCCAGGTGTCCTTTCTGATGTCACGATGTCCACAGTGGTGTGTGGACTGTCTTGATGACCTGCGGATTTCTTTCCCCTTTTCCTGGCCAGTGATACTGAAGATAAGTATTCCTCTAGAATCAAGGAGGGAGGAGTTGTGTGGTTTTGTCTCTAATAGGTATCAGCAAGTTCGCTGGTCCATTACTGCCAAGTGCTTAAGAAAATGGTTTCACCAAAAGCAGTGACATAAAAGAGACTTAGTAACACTCCATCCAGTTAGCATGTAGTTCTGAATGCAAAGCCCTCCGGCGTCCTCTGTGCTCTTCTTATCACGTTGGCTGATTCTTCCTGGCATTAAGGAGCGGGGAGTTGATACCGAATGTTCAGCTGACAATGGAAGGGACTGGCCTGCAGTGAAAATGGAGAGAACTAGGTTCGGTGTCTCTGGGATGAAGGGATCTGAGTGAGAACAGGTTCTGGGGCATGTGGGGTCCAAGGAGGCCAGGACATTCCCTGTCTGATGAAAAGTGCCTCCGTGGAAGTGGGCTGTGGCTCAGGGCTGAGACCTACGAGTTCTTACAATGTGCTTATGGTGAAAGGGATGGATGGGTGGATGTTGGGGTTTCTTCCCATTGCCAAGGATGGAAATAAGACAGAGCATTGAAGTCCACTCAGAGCCTGGTGGGGAGTTCCTGGCAGAGTACTGAGCTATCCCCATGACCTCAGAAGTCTAGGGGATTTTGTTTGGGGGAAGAAGCCTGCCACCTCAGCATATTCACTAGGATTTGTGTATGCCCCTGGATTACAGAAATGTAGACAGAAGCGAGAGCCCCTACCCAGGTCTTGTCACTTGCCTGGGCATCTGTGACTGCAGGACTCTGTCTTGGGAATGCAGAAGGCTCAGTGAGTGTGACATTCTGTGCTCATGGCCAAAAGAACAGGTGGGCTTCTTCAAGTCAAGAATCTATGGTGGGAGGCAAATGCAAATGATGCTTTGTTGTTGGTTCATTTTCTTCTTACTGGCTCAGCACTCATTTCAACTTTCACTAGGAGACAAACCTGGTTTTTTTTTCTCTTGAGGGAAAACTGTCTCTTTCTATTCCCAAACAATTAGGTGTGAATGGACTCACATCACTCCTTGATCTAGGGTGAACACATGAATCAGGTCTGGCCAATCAGAGCATTCCACTCCCCACTAGCCATGATGAGTGGTCCAGGGAGGGGGCAGGTGACCTGAGCCCCTCTGAGGAGGCTAAATGCAGATATTTTTCTTGGTAATTATTGGAATGAGGCACATTTCTACTACTTATATTTAAGCCTGGAATTATTAGCAGTCATGTGGGGAAGCCTGTCTGAAATAATGTCATCAGAGAGGAAAAAAAAGAGTTTAGAGATCAAAAGAGACAGGTTTCTTATAATATTGTTATAAGAGTATCTGGATTTAGCCATGCCTGAAGGCCACTCAAGCTATTAGTTATGTAAGTCTACAAATATCTCATTTCTTCTTTCCTGACTTGTGTTTATGTCCCTAACCCAAAGAATACCAGCTAACTCAAGGTCTTACAGGCAGACAAATCCAATTGCCTCTACTTGAATGCTCCTCTTGATGTGGATCTCATTCTTCCTGGAGGCAGGAAGACCTAGATTTAAAGCAATATTCTTTCAGAAGCATGGGTTTGTGGGCATCTCTTCTGGAAGAAATCTGTAAATGCTTCCAACTCATGACTGTCCTTTCTGTTAATTCTTTCTGCCACATTCAAACTTAACTGTAGTGCAAAATGCTCTGGCTGAAACCCAGCAATGCCTAGAAATATAACAGTGCCCTGAGATCAGTTAGCTGGCCATCTTGGAAAGGCAAGTAGCAGTGGGGAACTCCACACTCTCCAATCCCCAAAGTGGAGCTGTGAACCCATGGCCAACTGAACTGCGTGCATGAAGCTATGACACCACCAAACTACCTGCCTCTTCACTTTGCCATCTTTTCCCATCCTCTTGTCCAATAATGAAATTTTGTTCTTCAGGGCAGGGACTTGGTTACACCCAGTGGCCTTTTCCTTACCTACTTATTGGTACCTCGCATGGAAAGACCCAAGCTCTGTGGGTGCCCGGGGCTCCTTGATGTGGTAGATGGAGTCAGACTGCATGAGCCACCTGAATTCTCCTTTATGAGGAAGGAGTCTGTGAAAAGGCTAGAAAAGCCTGTGAAACTTGTTAGAGGGTGCAAGGGTAGAGATGCCCTCACAGAGCACAACAGGATAAGCAGGGCAGCCAGTCAGGTCTGGTCCCCACCCTCTGCGCCCACAGCCGGGAGGGGAAGCTGAGTTATGGGATTCCCCAGCAAAGACCATGGAATATACTGACTCCCACTGCACGACAGAACTGGAAAGTTCATGGGGAACATCTGGCTTCCTCCAGGGTTTAAACGTCATTCTCTCGCGTCTCTCTCTCTCTCTGCTTCCCCCAGGGTGTCTTCATTCTCAATTCTCCCGTAAGCCTTGGGTTTACACCTTTCCGGTGGCCAACAGTCCCAAAGAGAGTGCCCTCTTCCTCCCTCATTAGGCCTCATCTCTAGAATAAACTCTAATTGGCAGACTGGGGTCACGTGCCCTTCCCAATCAGATGCTAGGGATTGAACATGGGGTACTCTGATTGGCCAGCCATCGTAGAGGAAGTTGACGCGGTCTTGACTGACGGCCCTATCAAAATCAAATAGAGTGGGTGACATTAATGTACTGAAGCGAGGGACGCGGAGCCCACCCAAGAACGAGAACTTCCCAGCCGGCTCGGTAGCAGGCTCCTCTTACCGCATCAGCTCGGTCGGCTTGGTGTGGGCTGCTTACAAGTGGATTAGAAAACTACAGTAGATTAGCAGAGTCTGCGGTGGGTACAAGATAGGGTGCAGTGGACACATGCTTTGCTCTTTTGCTGCATCTGAGCTTCTAGGGACTAGATACTTCACACCAGTTTTGTCTGGAGAAAGTTTCTGTTTGCCCATCAGAATTGCTTATGCTGAAATCCCACAGCTTGTCATTAACTCGCTCTTAGCTTCTTTCTCCTATCCCATTTCCCTGCTTCACGGGAGTGTTTCCTTCCCATTAAGGGTATCTGCTTGGGCTGGGGGAGGAAGTCCAAGACACTCTAGCAAGGACCCCACTCTTCCCGTAGTGCAGTTCAGAGGTCCTCAGATACTCCCGCTCTTGGGAGGAGGGGCTGTTCTAGGGCCAGATGCTTCCTTCTTGCCTTCCATCCTGGAGGAGAAGAAGAGACGTGAGAAGAGACCAGAAGAGAAGAGGGAGAAGGGCTCTGAAGCAATGCGACGTTTTACTCTGAGCTGATTCTTCTTCTCCCAATCTGCAGCATCCAGGCTGGTGAAGGGCAAAGGGCAGTGACCTGGACACCTAATTTTGAGAGCCGTCTGACACGGTGAGTGGGGGCACTTGGCACCTTCTCTGGGCACAGTTTCCCCTTTCCTGACAAGAGGTCAGTACTTTGCAGACTTCTCCAGCCCAGACACTGTCCATTCACTGGCAATTCGAGAATTAAGAATGAAATCCAATAGAAGCACCTGTTCACTTCTCATGATGGATTTCACCCAGGGCAGGGAAGGGGGTTCCTTCTAGTCGTGCATGCGTGCACACACGCAATCCCATAGATTGTTTGTTTGTTTTTTTTTTTTTACAAAGATAACCTTCAAGAACAAAGAGGACTTGGACCCATGTGGTCTAGATACACTTGAAGTCCATTTGCTTCCTTCCCCCTCACAGGGTGCTGGGTTAACTGACCCCCAGTTCCTTTTCAGTGACTATGAAACACGAGTTCCGGTATCAACTCTGCCTTTTTTTTTTTTTCCTGTGTGACCTTGGGCAAATCACTTTGCTTCTCTGAACATTATATTCTTCCTCTGTAAAGCAAGAATGAGCATGTCCCACCCTTACTGTGCTGCTGAGATGTTCAAATATGATAAGGGTTTTAAACATCATAAAGAGCCATACAGGAGACAGAGATGAGCTGTTATTAAATCTCACTCAAAACTGGCCTAAGAATGGGCCAGAAATTCCTTCAGGCCTGTTTGTACTGTGTCTTGCACGTATTGGACACGCGGCAAATATTTGTTGAATGATTGGAATCCCAAGGGCTGTTTGAGCTGTAATACAACTAAACATTGCATTTGGGCTATGCTATTTTGTGTCCCGGCCGCAGGTCTCTGATGGGGTAGCTGCAAGGGCGGGTTGTGGGCAAGAGCCAGGCTGTCTGGTGTCCATGCGGGGCCCAGGCCACTTACCCGCCTGGGCTGGGCATCTGTCCGCCAAGGTGAAAAGGAAGATTTCAACCAGCAGACCAGAAGGGGGTGCGGCTGGTGTTTTTCTGCTAATGCTGTAGCTGTTTTCCTCTTTCCTATTGGGAATAAATTACTGTGGCTTTATAGCCCTTACAGGAGTTTCTGGGAACTCCAACTGGATGAATCCCAAAAAAATAGGATTCTTTTCCGAGTTTCCAACTCCCCCAGATCCTCATTTAGAAAGAAAATGGGGTCAGTCAGCTTGGCTCTGACAGGACACCTGATCATCCTCCAGATGGGGTCACCTCTTCTTGATCTTGGAAGTCTCTTCTTCCCCCAACAGACTCCAAGAACATGGCTGAGCCGCTCAGACTCACAGCCACCCCTGAGCACAAAGAGGCTGCTTTGGAAGCCGTGTCTCCTCCTTGGCCAGGGGGTCAACCCAATCAGGATAGAGCTTGGGGTGGGCGTAAGCCAACTTGCTGCCCAGTGTCATCGCTTCATCCTATATTCTAAGAAAGTACATTTAATATCCCTAGGATGCTTTTACCCCAGTGTAAGTGAGTGGGGCTGGATAAGCACGGGTGATACAGTGTTGTCAAATAAACCACTCCCCTCACCCCCCAGCCCCCATCTTAGAAAAATGCTCTGTGCAGCCAAACATCTGTAGCCCTGGACATGTAATCTCCCTCTGTTTTGTTTTGCTTGAGACAAAGTGGTTGAAAAGCTGAAATTTATGTCTTTGGAATCCGAGGCATTAACCATTGTAAATCAGCCTTTGGTGCCCAAAGGTAACAATTACCGCTCTCATTAATAGATTTCCCCAGCCTCACTCATAAAACAACCCTGGAAATGTCTCCTGGGACAGGGTGGGGGAAGTGTGCCCGGGGATCATTAACAGTCAAGTACCCTGGGCATAGAGAGGGACCACATCCCTTTCCCTGGGGTCCGCCCAGCGGACGTGAGAGAAAGTGTGCACAGGGGTCCCCAGATGGGGCCAGGAAGTTGTTTGCAGGGGATGGCCGTGCGGGCTGAGGGGGAGTTCCACATCTGTGCTAATCCCTCCCAGGTAGCGTTCAGAAGCATGGGATCTTGAAAAGGAAGGAGTGGGGTTGGAAGGAAGGGAAGGAAGGCTTGCATTTCCATCACAACAGGTGACTTTCTTCTCTTGGGAGCACCAGGGCTGGAAGAGATCTGGCGGTCATGGGGTCCACTCCTTTAGTAACCGCTCAGGGACCACAGAGCCTGGGGACTTGCCTGGGATCACCTGGCAAGGCTGTGGCTCAGCTAGGTGCCATGACGATGAAGAAAAACATGGAGGCCTGGCCAGAGAATGTATTTCTCACATGGCTTCGGACCCTTTCCGTCTCTGGTGGGTACATAAACTGGATTTGAACCCAGCCAATGCTTTCATTTGTTCTGCAGGTGGAAGAGGGGTAATGACGTCTGAGGCCACCCCAGTGGCCGTGGACGGGGCGATCTAGGCGCTGTGCTCTGATGAGAGGGAGTGCTATTCCCCACCTGAGGTTGGGTGCCAGTGCGGGATTATGAGACAAAAAGAACAGACTGTTCCTTCTTGGGGACACGCCACCTTACTTTTATTTTATTTCTATTTTTGGGTGGGATTCTTGGATCTCTTCTGGGATACTTGTTTGCTGAAAGAATCCACATGGGATTTGAATCGACATGACCTACGTAAGAATCTCAAGCTCCTCATTAGCTAATGAACAAGCTGGGTGGCTTGCCTGGGTCACAGGACCCGTCTGCTCCTGTCTGCGGTGGGCCCCACACTCCCTGCCTGGGACATCGCTGTGGGCGCAGGTGCCTTGAGGTGCCCCCCCATATGTCTGTGCCTAGCAGAGAAGCTGGCACATGTAGGTGTCCCTAAAGTACTTTTTGGGTGGGTGGACATAAAATGGTATCTATTAGCACAAGAGAGGGATATCCTACCCTCCTGGGTCAGTTTAATTCTTACCCTGCAATTTAATCAGATGCTAAGTAACGAAAGGTTTCCTGATCTTGTGACTACTGGCACTTGGCTGCCTGAGTCCCATACCTCCTGGCTCTAAACATCGTTTCCAGCCTGTAGCTGTCCCACGAGACTGACGGACCGGGATGGTCGCCCCTTGTTTGTTTGTTGTACTCGAGGTAGAATATATGTAACATGAAAGTCACCATTTTGTCCATTTTCGAGTGTGCATTTCGGTGACATTGCACGCACTCACACGACTGTGCCAAGGTCACCGCTGTTCATCTCCAGAACTTTATCATCATTCTGGCTCCTCTTAAATAGGGGCCCCCCATCTCCCTCCACTCAGCCATTGGTAACTTCTCTTACTTCCTGTTTCTACGAACTTGGCCACCCTAGGTACCTCATGTAAGTGGAATCACACAATATTTGTCCTTTTGTGTCTGGCTTTTTCCACTTGACATAATGTGTCTTCAAGGTCAATTCCATTGTTGCACATGCCAGAATTTCATTTATGTTTCAGGCTGCACCATAGTCCGTTGTCTGTACCGTGTTCTGTGGACCCGTTCATCCAACTGACAGACATTTGGGTTTCCTTGTTCCCACCTTTTGGCTATTGGGGATAGGGCTGCTCTGCACATGGCGTGTGAGTGGCTGTGTGAGTCTCCACTTTCAATTCTCTCGGGCATATACCTAGAAGTGGAGTTGCTCTGTCTGCGGCCATTCTATGCTTAATGTTTTGAGGAACCTCCACATTGGTCTTTAACTTTCCCAATGGACTGGCAGGGCTGTGGGGTCGTGTCTGACGAGGCCACCCATGACTACGCTGGGCCTTTCCAGAGTTAGGGCTGGGGGCTCTGCCCGGACAGGGGCACCCCTGAAGCTGGTGTGGGGCTCCCTTGGCTGTTCAGCAGCCTCCCCTCCCCCACCTGCACCAGCTTCACGCTAAAGCCCCAGGCAAGGAAACATTAGCCCCACCCACCTTGGATGGAAAGAGATTGTTCTTGTTCTCCTGAACCAACAGCTAAATCCCCCACCCCTTGCCTGTGTAAACAAACTCCAGATTTGTTCAGAAAGTCCATTTAAGTTCTAAGACGTTGCGATTCGACACATGGGCCTCGGTGCCAGTTCAAATTCTGGTTCAGTCTCTTACTCGTCAGCTACTGTGAGGAAATCATTGAGCCTGTGAGCTCCGGTGTTCCCATTCATACGACGGGGCTGACAGGTCGTGACCTCAGAGAGACACTGTACTCAAAGAGCTGCCGTGCTCTGTCTTGAGAATGCCAAGATTTTGTTCTCAGAGGCCAATGACCATCCCGTGAGTGAAGAAGGTAGACGGTGTCCCCGATGGGCAGTTTGGCCCTGCCTGGCCTGCCTACCCTGGCCCCGGAGGGCCCCAGTGTTATACACTCCCCCCAGGCCTTCAAGTGTCAAGCCTGGTGCTGTCCCCAAGGGGAACACTCACAGTAGGGGGGATTTATTATCTGTAGTCTCCGGTGCTTCACGGGTCACGTGACATAGCTAGTCCTTAATTACACCTCATGTTAAAGGTTAGTCTGCCTTTGGGTTGTTTCCCAGCATGACGATGCCTTTGGAAAATTAGCTCATTCGTAAAACAAAGTGTCCGGTTACAGACCCGGGGGCTCCCCAGCAGCCCTGGCGGAGATGCAGGTTGGTGGGGACTGCTGAGAAGTGTCTCCAGGCTTCCCTCCCAAGCCCTCGGTTTCCTCTAACGGAGTCAAATGAATGTTTCCCTTCCAGAAAGATAGTATCATGCCCAGGGGAAGGGCAAGTTAAAAGCGCCCCAGAAACATTGGACCACTGCTCAGGTGGACGGAGGTCAGCATGGGGAAGGCACACGGTGATGGTTCAGCTTTGCTGTGCCCCGACAGCCGGGCCCCCTGTGCCCACCTGCACTGTGCTTTGTACAAGCAGTAGGTTCGCTGTCCAACTGCTAAAAGGTGCTGGGGCCCTGACTCCACCGTGGGTAGTGCCCTTGTGCCCAGATGTCCTCACAGCCAAGTGCCTATGCTCCAGAGTGGCTCGGCCAGGACCAAATTCTGCGGGCCCTAAGCATGAGTGCCAGACTGTCCCTAAGTGTTGTCATTTGGCAAACATCTACTGGGCACTCACCGTACCAGGTACAATTCTAAGGGATATCCTGCAGTGGTCAAAAGAGACAAAACAAGAATGTCTACCCCCCTAGAGCTTACATTCTAGAGGATGGGGGTGCAGACAGGAAATGAGCAATATATAGCATTAACAGGTGGTGATAAGAGCAGGGGAGGGAGGGAGGAAGCACTGGTTTGCGTGTGGACTGTAAGCTTTCATAGGGTAGTCAGCAAAGGAAGGCCTTACTAAAAGCCAAGACTGGAACAAAGAACCAATAAGGAGGCAAGGGAATGAGCCAGGAAGAGATCTAGAAGGAAGGATCCTCCAGGCAGGGCCAGCTGCACATGCAAAGGCCCTGAGGCAGAAAGATGCCTGGATGTGTTTGAAGAAGCAGAGAGGCCCTGTGGCTGGAGCAGAGAGAGCAAGGGGAAGAGCAATAGAAGATGAGGTCAAGGGAGGCAAAAGTCAGGTGTGGGTCCCTGTGCCTCCAGCCCTGGGTCCAAGGTTTCCTGGCCTTTACCAAGGGTGTGGCTTGTCGGCACAATGTTTTAGAATAAGGATCAGTAAACTAAGGCCCTTCTGTCAAATCCACCCAACCACCTGCTTTTATAAATAAAAATCTGGTTGGAACACAGCCACACCCAATCATTTACATACTATCCAGGGCTGCAGTCAAGCAGTTGTGACTATGACCCGCTGAACCAAGAATCTGGCCCTTTACAGGAACAGCTTATGGACTCCCATGTTAGGGCTTTGGAGTTAGACCACATTGGTTCAAACCTCTGCCCATTTATCATCTGAGGACCCTGGCCTAGTTACTTAACCACTCTGAGCTTCATCCTCCCATCTCTTAAGTGCTGATAATATCTACCTTACAGGGTTTTGTGAGATTAGATTAAACAACTAATATGAGACAGACGCTGCTGCGTGTGTCCAGATGATGTGTTAGGAGGCAGTAGTGGTGCCTGATCTTGGACTCAAAAAGCACAAGATCTTGGCCAAAGGCTTCATTGGTCTTGGTCTCAGTCTCCCTGTCTGTGAAGTGGGGGAAATTACGAAGCTGCAAGGAGATACGGTGCATGGCTTGTAGGAAGTGTACATTAAATGAAGCTTGCTGCTTTTTCTGTCACCAACCTTATTCTCCATCATTTTCCTATGAGCCAGGGTATTTGCAAATTCTCCAGGATCTGGGAGAAAAATCCAACGTCTGTCTCTCCCTCCATGTGCCACTGCCCGGCCTCCTGCTCCCGGCACTTACTGCCAACACAAGGCCTAGAGGAGTGGGTATTCAAAGGCCTCCCCTCCCACAGCTTGGTATCTGACCTAAACCCACTGCTACCCTAAAGGGCACTACCCTGCTCGGCATGATTGCATTTGCAAATAATCTCTTATTTACTATCAAAGGGTCCACAAAGCCGAAGCTTGTCCTGGATTTCTATTACGCTGCTGTAAAGACTGCTGGGAACTATCATTGTGAGCCCAATCAGTGCATTTATTTACTTTATTAGCCCCTTTGTCATCAAGTAAGACTAATAAAGGACATTATAGGATTTTGCCTGCTGGACCCAATTTGAGCATTTATGGGTTTTGTCGGGGGACCACGGGAGTGGTGCTGAATAGCAGGAGTTTTGGGTGGGATGGAGGCCTGGGCTGGGAAAACATTGACTTTTTTGGAGAACTTGGTCATGCCGCTCGGCTGTGATGACAATCCACTTGAGTTACATTGCATTAAAAAAAAAAAAAACCATGGCGCGCATCCAGTGGTTGAAATGTAGACGCCCACGTGCATTTATATTTGCAATGTGCAACGCCTGGGCCATGTGTGTGATGGTACAGTGAGCTACCAAGCTGTGGAACTGAAAATAACATATGTCTGTCTCAAGTGCCAGAGGAAATCGTAGCAGTGTCGAGAAGGGGAAGGGCACAGATTTGGAGAGGGGGGGGAAGGAATTCGTGTTCACCGCGGTATTTCTACGAAAGCCTCCGTGTCTCCTCACACATAATGAGCAGCTGACAGGGAACACGTGAGAGATGGGGGTGAGTTGATGGCTTCTTTGCGAGTTGGTCGGCTTTATGGAGTTCCGGATTGGAAATCAAGTTCTAGCAGACAGAACACGGACCTCCCGCTCTTCCCCCCAACCCCCACCCACCGGCTCTGCGTTTTTCTGGGTTCCCTGGGAACTGGTTTGGGAGAAGGAAACTGTGGCTGTTGCTGGCACAAGTAGGGATAAGGATGGTGAGGAAGGGTCTCCTCATTCACCACAAAGCCTCCTTGACTTAAAAGTGATGAAAAGAAAAATCTCCAAGCCAATTACTTTCAGTCTTTTGAGAGGCGGAGCATCGGCTAAGACTCAGGGACCCCTGCCATCACATTTCCTTTCTGGGTGGGATGCTATTTTTAAGGCTGGGTTACCACCCTCCAACTCTGGCTCTGTGTGTCTCTCTATATAAATAGAAGTGGCTAAATTAAAAAAAGAAATAGTAGGTTGAATTCATATCTCTTAAAAAAATCTTTATGAAAATGAACAACTGGTTTGACTTTGTTTTCCACATTTCACATTGCAGTTTTGACGTTATCCGGCACAGCCGCAGACTTGGAGCCTGGTGGTCTTTGCAAACAAAACTCAGTAGAAAGAGTTGGATTCTGACATCGCCCTCGATGCTGCGATTCGTCTCTCTCAGGGCACCCCCGATAACCCAGACCCCCAGTCCCGACCCCAGAACCACTGGGAAACCTCCCACCACAGCCCTGGCTTGAAACTAGATCCCCGGGATTTTAACATACACGTTGGGCAAGTCACTTAGGCCTAATTTTGTTCATCTGCAGGGCGGACATAATGCTCTTATTACTTGCCAGAGCCCAGCAGGGGATGGGATAAATTGGGGAAGCGCCCAGAGCAGGGCTGGGAGGTGTTGGTGACTTGAAATACAATCCAGTGGTCATCCAGCTGTGGTTTTCTGCTTCTTCCTCACCTTTCAGGTGAAGCGTGGCCACGCCTGGCTTTCAGGGGTGACTTCAGTGTATCCTGAGTGCTGAGTCTGAGAACGTGAGGTGGGGGGCTGAGCTCCTGGAGACAAAGCCTCCTCCCAAGGGCTGGCACTCGGCCCCATTTGGTTTGCTCCTTACTTTTCACAACAACCTCCAAGGGCAGCCGCTGCCGGTCCCATTTCACAAATGGAGAGACTGACAAGCAGATGCTCCTTTAACACCAATTACAACTTAACTCTAACACCCAAGTAGCCTAAGCAATGATGTAGCTGTGTGTGGAGCAGGGTGGGGAAGGTCTGTACCTTCAAGGACTGGAATCTTGGGAGGGGAACACCAGATCCCTCCACAAGCTGCATAGAAGGTTGAATAATACCCCCCTCCAAAATATCAGTCTACACAGGATATGCCCGTTTTTGGAAATCGGGTTCTCACAGATGAAATTGATTAAGGATCTTAAGAGGAAATCATCTTGGGTTTAGTGTGAGCCCTAAATTCCATGACCAGTGTCCTCGCCGTGTGGAGACAGGGGCAGAGACTACCGGCCAAGGATGCCAGGAGCCCCCAGAAGCTGGGAGAAGCAGAGGAGGAGGATTCTTCTCTAGAATCTTTGGAGATAGCAGACCCTGCTGTTACCTTGATTTTGGCCTTTGGGCTTCAGAACTGTGAGGGAATAAATTTCCATTTGAAGCCACCAAGTTCATGACAATGTTTATGGATCCTAACAAGCCAATAGTTGCTGCTCTCCTTCCGGCTAGCTGCTTACGTTTGGTCACCAGAATAAAGGCAGGCCGGAGCTAGTGCTAAACATACTTAAGGAAGCACAGGGTCCATGAAGGAAAATGTGAAATCTCTTTGGCGAAATAAAACAACAGAAAGAGCTTCCCTTACTCTTTCCCTGGAGTAGGCCTGGGAGATGGGACCCTCAGGCTGCAGAGGAGTGAAGCCCGAGACTGAGGGAATGATATAGAGGCAATGACTTATTGCTTTGGTAAGCAGTATTTTCAGCCGTGGATCTTGCTTTCACACTTGCAGTATTGCTGAGATAAGAGGCAGACCCAGGGAGTCTGAGCACACTGGGAACGTCTCCCGGGAAGGGGGGTGACCTGGTGGACACTTCCATTGGGAAGGCAGGGGGCGGGTGGTTTGAGGAATTGGTGGTGGAAAAACTGTGCAGGGTGACCTGGTGACGTCACTGATCATTAGTGACCCGGGGTACAGGGAGTACTGAGGTTGGCTGGTTGAGCATGTCTTCGGCGGGGGCGTGGGGACGACTGTGATAGAAGTCCTTCAGACTGGGGCTGCCGTTGGGGGCCTCTGACCCCAGCAGGTGAGCGGGCAGGGGATAACTGGTGGTCCTGTGGGAACTTAGAGGCCCAGGAAGGGTCGATGCCAAATGGGAGGCTAAATTTTGACGAGGACAAATGATGTGATGGATGACGGAGGACCAGCCAAGAGCAAATTACAACCGTTCAGCTGGGACATGATTACAGCACAGACTAGAATCTTGGCAACAGGCATCCATGCATGAATGCAGGCATGTATGTTACTGCAGGTTTAAAAAGCAGATTAAAATCTAACAATTAAAAACATTTATTAATGCCCCTGAAGGATCTGAAATGATAATTTATACCCCAAAGAACACCTGAATTCCTAACCCGGGGCTGAGGGTGTGGCTGGGATGACTTACCCTCAGGGGACAGGCCTGGGTGCAGTCGGACCTGCCTGTGTGGGAAGGGGTGGGAGAGGACCCCCGGAGCGAACAGCCCCTTGGCCCTATCTCTGCCCTGCACAGCAAAGACCACATGCCTGCGTCCATCTCTCCGTGGCTGTCCCGGGAGCTAGTCTTCCCACCAGACTCTCAGTCTGTGCCCAAATCACAGGGGCTGATAATTATTCAAGTTGATGAGATACAAATGTGATAAGTAACGAAACGACGGTGCTCTCCTCCCACCCTCCATGTTGGAGGAGAGGGTATAACTTAGTAGCTCGAGCCTGGGCTCTGGAGGTCAACACCGAGTGCAAATCCTACCTTGATCTGTGTACTGAGATGATTAGATCAGCACACGGGATCTCATCTGTAAAAGAAACGGCCTCTCGAACCACGAGAGGCGAGAGTTAAATGTCAGATATGTGAAAGACACAGCGCCTGGCATTCAAAAAACCTCGAATGAGTGTGGGCTGCTGTCCTCGGGTGCTTGCTCTGTGTTAACATGATACCCTTCGTCTGCACGCTGCACAGGAATGGGGACGGTAGGCGTACATCCTGGACCCGTCCATAAGGAGACTAGGCCTTGGAGGACTTGAATAAGTGGCCTAAAGTTTCACACCTGGTGAGCAGCAGAGCCAAGATTTGAACTCATGACCATGAGTTCTATTTCCCTAGCTCTGGGTAGGATATTACCTTGGCTCAGATCAAATGGAGGGGTCAGGCAACCCACATCTCTCTCTCAGGTGAGTAGCCTTGCCATCCCAAAGGGCACCACGGAAGGGCCACACGTCCAGGTGGGAGGACCTCAGTCCCGCTGCTTCTGTGATCCTGGTACCTCCCTTCTCTCTGTCTCCTCGCTTCTGGGCTTACCCTTTAATCTTAATTAACATTTGAATGTTAATGACACAGTAGACAGTAGCAGATGCCTCTAACGCACGCGCACACGCGCACGCACACGCACACACGCACACGACTCACCTTCCATGCCTGCCTGCTTGCTCCTTGTTTCAACAAGCTCTACCCAGAGTTTTGTCGGGTTCCCTGGAGGGGCACATGTCCAGGATGCAGATGGGATTGAAGGTAGCTTGTCAGAGAGCTGTCAGATGACAAAACTCTCAGATCCAGAAGTTTTGGCAGGAAGGAGCCATCCCTCCCTTCTCCATCCTATAGCATCCCCAGGTCTGTTAGCCCCTCCCTGCTCCATTGTTGTCTGCCTGGGGGTGACTGTATCATTCCAGAACTCTCTGGTTGCATGCATAGTCCCCCTTTTGGGGCATCCTCAACATGATCTATATTGCATTCCACGGCTCCTATTCAACGTATGTAGCTCTCGTACTGATGATGTGTATTTAAGTCCTTTGCAGTTGGAGGCAATTACAAATAATGCTGCAGGAACATTCTTGTATTTTTGAGCACATGTGAACACATTTTGGTTGAGTATATACCTAGGAGTAGAATTGTTTGGTTTTAAGGTTATATGTACGTTCAACTTTAGAAATTCCTGCCAATTTTTTCCCCACTGTACTTGTAACAATTTATATTCCCATTCCAGTTGCTCCATATCCTTCTCAAGACTTTGCATTATGTTTTTTTTTAAACTCTTTTGGGGGGATGCATGATGTGATTTTAATATGCATTTCCACAGTTATTTATGCTGAATATCTTTTTTAAAAAAGCTTCAGTTTTATTTTTTACAATAAATTCAATTTTTTAAGATCTTATTTGACTTTTTTATTTTCTTATTTTTTTAAAAAAGTATTTTGGGGCGCCTGGGTGGCTCAGTTGGTTGAGTGACTGCCTTCGGCTCAGGTCATGATCCCGGAGATCCGGGATCGAGTCCCACATCTGGCTCCCTGCTCGGCGGGAAGCCTGCTTCTCCCTCTCTCACTCCCCCTGCTAGTGTTCCCTCTCTGGCTGTGTTTCTCTCTGTCAAATAAATAAAATCTTAAAAAAAATAAAATAAAAAAGTATTTTGTTATTTATCTGTTTATTTGTAGAGAGAGGGCACATGCACACGTGTGGGGGTGGGGGCAGAGAAAGAGGGAGAGAGAGAACCCCAAGCGGGCTCTTCACTTCACACTCAGCACAGAGCCCAATGTGGGCTCAATCTCACAACCTGGAGATCATGACATGAGTTGAAATCAAGAGCTGGGCGCTTAACCGACTGAGCCACCCAACCATCCACTGAACAAAAAGATAAGATTGTTTATTTTTAAGCAATATCTACACCCAATATGGGGCTTGAACGCCCAACCCCAAGATCAAGAGTCATGAGCCACTGAGCCAGCCAGGCACCCCTGAACATTTCTTCTTAACCTATATTGGCCATTTGGACACCCTTTTTTTTTGTAAAATGCCCATTTAAATCTTTTGACCTTTTTCTACTGAGTTACTGATTTTTTTTTTCCTATTGAGTTATGGGAATTATTTACATATTTTGAATGTGCGTCTCTCAGGATTACTTTCTCATTTTCTTCACGAGGCTTTGTTGAACAGAAGGTCCTAGTGTTTTGTTTTTTTTTTTTGAGGAAGTTAGCTACATTTTAATAGATGCTAATTATGATAAAAGACCATGAATCATCCTAAGGGTTGTTTCCTTTTGAACATTATTTCCTACTTTTAAAATTTTGATTTTTTTTAATCATGGAGAAATTCTTAATTTTAACCAAGTCCAATTTATCAAACCTTTCCCTTATGATGATTGCTTTTTGTACCTTGGTAAGAAATTTTTGTCTATCCTAAGGTTATGAGGATATTCTTTTTTTTTTTTTTTTTAATTATTTGTTTATTTGACAGAGAGAAACACAGCCAGAGAGGGAACACAAGCAGGGGGAGTGCGAGAGGGAGAAGCAGGCTTCCCAATGAACAGGGAGCCCGATGTGGGACTCAATCCCCGGTCTCCGGGATCATCACCTGAGCCGAAGGCAGTTGCTTAACCAACTGAGCCACCCAGGCACCACCTATGAGGATGTTCTTATGTTATCTTCTAGAAGCTTCATTGTTTAACTTGCACGGTTTGGTCTATATTTCACCTGGGATTAATCTGTGTTTATGGTGTGAGGTTGGAGTCCATTAGTTTCTTTTCTGCCCTGCGGCGAGCATGGGCCATCGTCCCTGTGAGCATTGCAGACGCACCTTTATTGTAAACCACGTGACCATACGTGTGGACATGTGTTTCTGAGCGCTGTCGTGTTGGCCTGGCGGATACTTCAGGGATAGACAGGTAAATAGCCCGGACCTCACCCTGTTCCCTAAGAAGACGGAGGCGCTGCAGGCCTCCTGCTTTCCGAGGAGGTTCTGCACTTCCTTTGCTGAATCACTTGGTCTGTCTCTGCCCTTTGCTGACTTCTCATAGATACAACGAATTGGCTGACAAAACGCTCAACATGGGAAATGCTTACGTAACACGTACCATGTGCCAGGCCCTGATCTAAGTAGGCTTTAACCCACTGAATATTTACACAAGCCTCTGATGAAGCCACTCTTCTTGTCCCCATTTTTCTGATGAGAAAATCGGGGCACCCCATCAGTGGTATGTGTCAGAGCTGGAATTTGAAGGCAGAAATTCGGCTTCGGAGTCCTTGTCCTTAAGTACAGCACGAGGCTTTCGCTCAGCCAATGGCAGGAAGCGGAATGGCGGAGGACAGGGTCACCCTGACCCAGGAGGAAAGTCTTGCGAGTTCTTTTCTTGGCTTCTAGTCCTACTAGATGGGAGATTCGAGACACATTGATCAGTCTCTTTGAACCAGTTTCCTCCAAGATGATACTTTTACCTCAGACATTTCAATGTCATCCATCTGGAAGATTCCTAAAGAGACTTTTTGGAGTTAAGACAATTGTACAGTGAGGCCTGGGCTGAGGCACAGAATGAGGAGGAGTTCCCAGCCCACTGGGAGCGGGGTGGGGAGGGGTAGAGGGTGGAGAGGGTAGGGGAGTGGGAGAGTAATAGGAGGGATGGGCCCAGCCCTCCAACCTTATCCCTTCCCATCCGCTGGTTCCCCTTCCCGGACCTTCCGATCTAGCTTCTCAAGTTACCTGCTGGAGGAGGAGATGATTCCTAGATGCTAAGTTTTCTAACCGACCCCCCTCTGGGAATTAATTTGAGAGTGTTCCTATTTATTCCCAAGGCCATGGTTCCTGCGTGAGCCTCTTGGGAGGCAGTTTCTCTGCCCAGAGCTGGCTAATTGTTCACCCACCGTGTCCATTTATTGGTGAAAATCACACCAGGCTGTTGCATGTCGACACTGACGGTCCATGGGCTTGGGGAGCAGCTGGATGACCCCGGAGGCTGTGGCAGCCGGAGGCTGGGGCCTGGGAACTGCCTTTTGTCATTAACTCCTGGACAGGGACATTGGTGGGGAGTGGGCGGGGGAATGGTTAAAAAATAACTTAAAAGTGCCACATAAGTAATCTGTACTATCTTCCGAAGTATTTAGAAAATTCAGATACATTAAAAGACAGAACCAACAAAAAGTCACCTGTAATCCCTTAATCCGGAGAGAAACACAATAATCATTTTTGGAGTGATTCTTTTTAGAGGATTTTTGGATCTTTCGGCTTCTCTCTCTGTAGCTCTCTACATAGAGTATGTATGGATAGAAGTCTATAACATATACTTATATACACATATGCATTTACCTTTCTTATAAAAATAGATTCCACTCTTCTGGAGCTAGATTTTTAAATTTGGCGAGATATCATAAGCATTTCCTATATTTGGGCGATAAACCAAAAGCAATTCGCTCACCGTATTTCTCATCTTTCAGAGCTGTCCGATCAGCCCTAGGAGGTAGTGTCTCAGGTTTACCTTTATATACTAAGAAATTCTTCGTTCATGCATTCTTGTGCAAACTTCTCATTACTTCCTTAGGAAACTGTTGAAAATATCAGAATGGATATTGATACACTAATGTTTGAAAGAGATTAATAATCCTTCAGACTGTCCTCAGCATTACCAATAAACATTTATATAGTACTGAAAACAGGGACTGCTTTAAAATTTAATTTTCTGTTAAGTAGCCTTACATATATATATTTAAATAATTTCATTATCGAATGGTTTATATATTCCCAGCTCTCTCGCTATGTCATCTCATTTAAGTCTGCATTGAGGCATACGGTTATTAGGTCCCTTTATTCCCATTTTACAGTTGTGACAACTGGGGTCTTAGGAGGTTAAAGTGACTTCCCTAGGTCATCCCCCTGACAAGGGTGGGGTCAGGGAGCAGGTGTGGGTTGCTGTCCACTCTGCTAGGCTCCTGGCTCTCAGACACTGTGGATAGGAGACTAGCGCCCACTGAGGCACCGGCCATGGTCATCTGTCAAGGGAGAAGTGGGGCTCCGTGAGGAGGGGTGCAGTGGGCCTTCCGCAAGGCCTCCTGGAGCTGAATCTCGAGGGAGGGGGACAGAAGAGCCGAGACAGCGCTCCAGGCAGGGGCCAGGACCTGATTGAGGGGGTAAAGTCAAGGAAACTGACACTTTTCCCTGTGACTCGCTCATGTCCCTGTGCTGAGATCAGCTTACTGGAGTCTTGTTCTAGCACCTTCTCCAGACACTGACAGCGAATGTGCAGTGTCACAGGCAACAGGGTAATAATGGAAATTTAATTTTCCGTTAAGCAATCTTATATGTATTTAAATAATTTATTATATAGCTAGAAATGTTTTTCTGATTTCTCCTTTTTTTCCTCAAAATGATAATAGCCTTTTGCCTAATTATAAGAATGATATGTCTGCGATGGTAAAAAAATGAAAATTTTCGCAATACAGATAAGCGTAAAGATAAAAGCAGAGGAAAACCGTACTTCCCCACGCTGAGATAAGTATTCTAGCGATCTGGCTTCCAGACTCTCTCTACGCCCAGAGACGCACGGGGAATTTGTCTTTACGGTGTTACATAAATGGGGTCTGGCCAGACACACTCCTGTTGCCTGTTTTCCCGCTCAGCCATCTCTCTTGGACACCGTCCCCATCATTACGTATGATTTCCATCATTATTTTTATTTATATTTAGAGTCTCACAGTAATTTAAAATGGTCCAATTTCCGATGCATAAAATGTTCCTGAAAGCACACAGAAATTGGGGGTTTGACTCTCAGATGACAGCCCTTGGGCTCCTCCAGATGACATGGGCTTTATAAACCACTGTGGCCCATGAACAGGGGGTCTTCCTGTTAACCTGTGATGTTTACTTTTTATTATGTAAATTTTCAACCTCCTCGAAGGAGAGAGGTTAGTACAAGGAACTCTTAATTACCCATCACCGGGATTCAACACTTATCAAGATTTTGCCACATTTGCTTTGTCTACCCCTTATTTATTTTATTTTATTTTTTTGCTGAAATATTTTAAGACAATCCCTGCTATCTCGTCATTTTACCCCTGCATCCTTCAGTGTCTATTGGTTGGAAAAAAAAAAAAGCAACAGAGATTTTCTTGCACAGACATATGGTGGTACCACATCTAACAGAATGGACCTTGACTCCCTGGGGTCATCTGGTCCAGCAGCAGATTTCCCTGGTGGTCCCCAAACTGTCTTTTCATTTGGTGGTTGTTTTGGAAGCTTATTTTCTAGAGCAATTCCAAATAATAATAATACTCACAGAGTGGGAATTTCAGTCATTCTTCACCCCAGCTAGAAGTGCCCTCTCTAGAGCACTTCTAATGTCTCCCCTACTTTCTTGATGATTTTGTTTCCCAACCAACCTCCCCAATCCCTTATTCTCTGCCTTTCTTACTTTTTAAGTAAGCAGCCCTCAAGCTCACAGCCTTAAGCGAGTAATCTTATCTAGCCAGATTTTAATGACATGATTTTCTTTGACATGATTGTGATTCCTAGTACTATTACTTTCTATTGATGCTAACGAGGCTCATATTCTGTTTAGGGCAAATATGTTCGCCCTTCCTTCCTTCCTTCCTGTCCTCCCTCCTTCCCTACCTACCTTCCTTCTGTTTTTAAAAGATTTATTTATTTATTTTAGAGAGAGAGCGAGCATGGGGGGATGGGGAAGAACAGAGGGAGAGGGAGAGTGGGTTCTGAGCAGACTCTGCGCTGAGCTTGGAGCCCAAGGTGGGACTTAATCTCATGACCCTGAGATGATGACCCAAGCCGAAATCAAGAGTTGGATGCTTAACTGACTGAGCCACTCAACTCAAGTGCCTCTTTCTTTCTTTT
>PITA01000515.1:77942-155414 GCA_004023965.1 Spilogale gracilis
CCTCTCTCCCTCCCTGCCTCCCTCCCTCTATCTTTCTCTCTCTCCCTCCATCCTTCCCTTTCTTCCTCCTTGCCTCCTTTCCTCCCTCCCTCTCTCCCTCCCGTCCCTCCTTCCCTCCCTCTTTCTTTCCCTTTCTTTCTTTATCTTTCTTTTCTTCCTTTTTCTTTCTCTCTCTTTCTTTCTTTTCCTTCCTTCCTTCCTTCCTTTTCCTTTCTTTCTTTCTTTCTTTCTTTCTTTCTTTCTTTCTTTCTTTCTCTTCCTTCCTTTCTCTTTCTTTCTTTCTCTTTCTTTTCTTCCTTTTTCTTTCTCTCTCTTTCTTTCTCTTTCTTTCTTTCTTTTCTTCCTTTTTCTTTCACTCTCTTTCTTTCCCTTTCTTTCTTTCTTTCTTTCTTTCTCTTTCTTTTTTCCTTTCTTTCTTTCTCTTTCTTTCTTTCCCTCTCTCTCTCTCTCTCTCTCTCTCTCTCTCTTTCTTTCTCTCTCTCTTTCAAGAAAATGCATTTATTTGAGCAAAATGAATGAATCTGTTTGTAGAAAAGCCATGGGCTCGATGACACCCCAGTTCAGCAACCTCTCGGCAAAGTAGTTTGAGGATAGAAGAGGCTATGCTCCCTCTTTGACTTCTGCAGGACACTTAGAGTTGTTTCCGATTCTTTCCCCTTGGAAGACAATGCTGTCATGACTAATCCAAGGCACATACCCCTGTGCCCCACCTCATTTTTTGCTTAGATATGTTGTAGAAGCAGCATTGCTGACTTTAAAGGATATGAATATCTTTTTTTTTTTATAGATTTTATTTATTTATTTGACAGAGAGCAACCACAACAAGTAGGCAGAGAGGCAGGCAGAGAGAGAGGAAGAGGAGGAAGCAGGCTCCCTGCTGAGCAGAGAGCCCGATGCGGGCCTCGATCCCAGGACCCTGAGATCATGACCTGAGCCAAAGGCAGAGGCTCAACCCACTGAGCCACCAGGCGCCCTGGATATGAGTATCTTAAAAAGCCATGGTTTCCTAACCGGAGTGTGTTAGCCGCATGTACTCCACCTTACACCTTGTCTCTGGTTTTATGTTTGGGGGGCCTGGGGTTATTGTATCGGGAGCAGCCACAATTCTGCCCTCGTGGCCCTGGGCTCCCCTGTACTTTCCTCCACGCCCCCAAGCTGTGACAGTCGAGTTTTGCACCTACTTTTCGCAGTGTTCCTGTCTCAACCTTTTTTTTTTTTTTTTTAAGATTTTATTTATTTATTTAACAGAGAGAAACACAGCCAGAGAGGGAACACAAGCAGGGGGAGTGAGAGCAGGGAGCCCGATGTGGGGCTCGATCCTGGATCTCCAGGATCATGACCTGAGCCGAAGGCAGTCGCTCAACCAACTGAGCCACCCAGGCACCCCTGTCTCATCATTTTTGCTAAGTATTTGGTTTTCATTCTCCTAGCCATTTTTATTTTGTTCCTTCTCAAGTACCATGGGCTGGGAAATGGATAACCAAGTTCAGTCTGGTTATGCCCAGCGGAAGAGCGAAGAGGCTCGGAGGGAGGGTCTGACGGGACCAACAGGAAGGAAGCATCTTAGATCCTGTCCATCCTCCTTCTCCAGGCTGTTTGGAGGGTGGCTGCTGGGGATGGCAACGGGGTTATTGCTGCTGACAGCAGATAAAGTGACAGACTGGGGCATCGTGGGTCCCTTGCGTTCCCGTAACGTGTGTTCAGGATACAGTGTGGATCAGCTACCCGCCTCCCTCCATCCGCGTGGCGTTTTGATGTGTGTAGATGGAGTCAACAGTGTGACTTTCAGTCTGTGAAGGAAGGATCTGTGGCTGAGAGAGCCCAGTGATCTTGCAGAGGCTGCGCAGCTGGCTTAGGACGGAGCTGCACTGGAATCCAGGCCTCAGCAGCAAATCTGGTGACTTGTGCACTCGATCCTCTTGTTGGCTCGGGGCGGGGCCACATGCCCCTGGAGGTACTGAACGGTGACTGCCCGAGGAGGGCAAGAGGCCCCTAGCAGTAGAGAACCGGCATATCCAGTCCCTTGCCCAGGCAGAGTGTGGACAGGATCCAGGGGGCTGGGACAGGAGGATTGAGGGGAGTTCGGCTGCTAGAAGTGAGGCTCCTTCACGGCTCGTGATGTTCTCGACCTAACAGACAGCTGGGCAGGAGTGGGGGCCAAGAACGCTAAGTCCTCATTACTCCTCAGCTGCCTGGCTGTGGAGAGAGGAGCAGAGTGCAGGAGCCCCTGAGCTGGGTTCTGGAGACTTCCTTCATGGCATGCACCCTGGGTCAGGAAACACCCCATCTCTGAGATTCAGCTGAAAAGATGGCCTTGGACCCCAACCTGGAGCAGTCCTGGGGAGGTCAACCTCTCTCTGCACCTATCGGGGTGACCTCAGTAATGTAAAAGAGCTCTCTGGTTTTGTTGTTGTTATTTTTTTTTTTAAAGATTTTATTTATTTATTTGACAGAGAGAAACACAGCGAGAGAGGGAACACAAGCAGGGGGAGTGAAAGAGGGAGAAGCAGGCCTCCCACTGAGCGGGGAGCCTGATGTGGGGCTCAATCCGGGGTCTCCGGGATCATGACCTGAGCCGAAGGCAGTCGCTTAACCAACTGAGCCACCCAGACGCCCCTGTTGTTGTTATTGTTGTTACTTTTTGTTATATCCTTAAGATGTCATTAGAAGGGTTCTGATGCAAACATTTTTCTGAACAATCAAACAAAATGATTGTGTGTGTCTTACTCTCACCACCATAGCGTCTCTGAGGGAACTTCACCTTCACTGACATTAACCAGTTCCTTGGAGACTGCCTTGTGTCTTACCTTCTCCCCTCGCTGCACTCTATCCACCTCGCTTCCTCAGTTTCCCTCTTGGGCCTGCACAGCTGCTTTGCCTCCTCCCTGGCCTCCTGGCCTCCAGCCTCACGCCCCACACCAGGCCTTCCCCACAGTGTGTTTGTTGGCCTCCCTCTGCCGGCAGAGAAAGCTGCTTCTGCCCCTTTGCCACCTTGGAGCTATCAGACTCATCCTACAAGACTCCGCTCAGATGACCTCAGGGAAGCCTCCAGCAAGCACCCTGCCCAAGCACATGAACCACTTCCGTGTCTCTGCAGCTGCTGCCAAGCGTCATCAGGGCACTCCTCCCAGTCTGGGTTCTCTGCTTAAGCTGGGGGCTCGCAGGGACTGGGATTTCAAAATCATTCAATGGCAGACACTCCATTGTCTTCAGCTTGTCCAACCTCAGCAAATTATTCTTGAGCAAATGGATGAGTTTTCTCTACAAGCAGGACTGGGTACAGGGAGTTGTGACCTTGCCTTATGGACCCCGTGGACATGTAGATGGTACTAGGTTGATGCCTAGAATTCTCTGCAGCTTTCTGAACACAAACTTTAAAAGAAATCTGAACAATGAAAAAACAGATGCACGTACACAGAGAGATTAGAGTGAACTCCATGAAGCCAATTTAATGGGTTGATGACTTTTCTCTAGAACATGATTAAACAGGCCTTGAGTTTCTTCCATTTTTGTCAGTACCCATTCTTTTCCAGGTGCGTTTTAGAGTGGATATTTGCTTCATTGATTAGTTTTTTGGCACTTACAAAGTTTTACAAATTATGGCAATTCTTGTTGGAATTTCTTTTATGGGTGTTATTTCTACTGAGTCTGGGTTTTCTGGAATAAGTTTTCTGATAAATTAAAAAAAATTAATTAACTTTTGTTCTTTAGGGCAGATTTAGGTTCATAGCAAAACCAAATGGGAAATACAGAGTTCTCACGAGCCCCTGTCCGTACACCTCCATGGCCTCCCCCATTGTGGACCTTCCACACCACGGTGGTGCTCCTGTTATAACTGGGGGACCTGACCCCACACATCATCACCCAGAGCCCCCAGTTTATATTTGGGGTCACTCTTGGTGTTGTACATTCTGTGGGTTTGGATGGATGTATAATGGCATGTGTCCCCATTGTAGCATCACACAAAAGAGTTCCACGGCCCTAAAACTCTTCTTTGCTCCCCTGGGTCATCCTCACCTTGCCCCCTAATCCCAGTGGCATGGATGTTACCAGAATCATTTTCACATTTTCAAAATTCCAAATCTATAATAAATTTTAACCTGTTTGGATGGAACAGTTATCAGTTACATTTTGTGTTGATTACTTTTATTGGTAACAATTGATTACAAATTAATTTGTGTTGATATTTCAGGTTATTGATATGTGGACATTGTTCGGAACCTCCGTTGGCTCTTCTAGGCTTCCCCAAGGGACAAGTAGCCAGCAGAAAATTCAGAAGTTGGACAGTCCATTCTCCGATTCCACTGTCTCTTTACTCTGAGCAAGAGCTGGTCTCTGTCCAGCAACTCAGAGAGCTAAAGCCTCTGGTAAAGGCTATGGAGCTTCTGTTGAGGTTAGAATTGGGATCCAAACCTAGCAACCTGGCTCCAAAGTCTACGCTTGTTAATTGAGCTCCTGCTTGGCCTCGTAACTGTCCCAGGTGATGACGAATTCTTGTAGAGTCCCTTGATAGAGGGGGACCATCAGTCCATGACAAATGATTGTGGCGCAGACCAGATCAACTTTGGGTTGGGAGGCCATGGAGTGTAGGAAAAGCCTCTTGGAAGCAGGATACTGGCCTCTAGACCCATATTCTAATCAACCATTGGAATGACCTGATACAAGTCATTCGCCTTCTCTGACTCTCGGTTTCCTTATCTGTAGGATTCATTCACCCAGTAAACATTTGTCAGATACGTATTATGTACCAGACAATGGTAGGTGCCAAGGCTGCAGACATGACCAAAACACAGAGGCTGACCCCACGGAGCTGACTCTGGATGAAGTGGTCTCTAAATCCTCTGAGCTCATGATTCTGCGGGAGAAGGGAGGGTGGTCTTGGTAGGGACACAGAAGCAGTTCAAGGCCAGTCCCTGTCTGAAAGTAGTTTATCACTGGGCTGTGAAGACAGGCTGCCCACCATAAAGCAAGTGGAGACACTGATCCCCTCCAGGCCCTGCGTGGTTTGGTCCCTGGCATCCTCGAGGGCCAATCTTCCTTGGACTGACCAGCTAAATCCTTATCAGCCTGTCTTAGTCTGGATCCCTCAGAAGCAGGATCCGAGATTAGAGATGTGGGGGCAAGCAGTTGATTTGGGTAGTGATTCTAGGAAGCAGAAGTGGCGGAGGGGAGAAATAAGGCAAGGATGTCCTGTTAAAGCAGGTTATTGTTGAAGACATTGGAACTCAGTCCTTGCAGAGGGCTCTGGAAGACAGTGTGGAACACACCACCCTAGGGGTGAGGCAGCTGGGGTGTTTACCCGTTAACTCCTAGGGAACATTGGCTGATGGCTGCACCTGCACCTTGTCCAAGGCACCGTCCAACAGAAAACCATCAGGCAGAGACACTTGGGTGCTTGCATGAGGGCACTTTAGGTGTGTGCGAGAAACATAAATGCTGATATGGAATATGGGAGGCACTGCTCTAAGGCCTCAGGGCCTTTGCACTTACTGTTCCCCTCATGGGAGCAGCCTTCTCCTTAGCTCTTTGAAGGTTTGGCACCTTGTCCTTCATTTCTCAGTCCAGAGTATCTTCCTCTGACAGATCACCTTCAAATTAGGTCCCCACTCTCCAGAACTCTCCATCATATCATCTTGTTTGGTTTTTTTTCCTCAATGGAAGCCACAGTCAGAAATTAGTTTATGGGGGTGCCTTGGTGATGCAGTCAGGTAAGCGGCCCACTCTTGATTTCAACTAAGGTCATGATCTCAAGGTCGTGAGATGGAAATTCACATCGGGTTCCATGCTGGGCATGGAGCCTGCTTATGGTTCTCTCTCTTCCTCTACCTCTCTGCCCAGCCCTCCAAATGCACACACTCTCTTTCTCTCAAAAAAAAAAAAGAAAAAAAAAAAGAAAGAAAGAAAGAGAGAGAGAGAGAGAGAGAGAAAAGAAAAGAAAAGAAAAGAGAAAAGAAAAGAAAAGAAAAGAAAAGAAAAGAAATTATCTTATGTATTTGTTTCTTTGGAAGCACTGCCGAATCCTTAGCACCTTGGAGAAGCATCTGGCTCATAGTTGCACATCCAAAGCTATATGCTTTGCCATCTACACCTCAGCTAAATACAAACATACCTCCCCCTGCTACTTGCATGCTTGCCACCTGATACTGGCGGTGAAGAGTGGGTTTGGGTTCTGGGAACATGAAGATGCTCGCTCAGGTTTTCATGCACATTACATGGACATTTGCTCATAAGAAAAGTCTGAAATCTGTAATGTCCTTGTATCTTAGGGGATGGACGGTACTGATGTCCCAGGAGGGGAAGAGAGGCGGTGCCTAACATTGATGAAAATAGGTGAGCTTCAAGTTCCCCAAATGACTGGGTATTTTTACTTCTGATGTACAGTACAGATCCCTTCTGACAACCCCTTTGTCAGTATTAAATGGACAAGAGCGGAGCGAATGTCCTTCAAGATAAATCTCATGTCATCTTTTCTTGTGCAAAGAGGTTTATTCCATCCCTTCAAAAATCTGTAGGATATCCTGCTTCTGTTTTTTTAAAAACTATATTTAGTTTGCTTTGAAGATGAATAAAACTGAGATGCTATTATATTCCTTCCCTACTCTGAAGCATCCAGAAATTCCTTTGCTATTAATACTCCAAAGAAACAGATTTTTTTTTCAGTTTAGAAGATCAAAAGCTGCCAGAAATTGTTCCAAAGAAAAATAAATCTCTGTGAGGTTGCATATGAAATTCCGTGGAGCCATCTCCTGTGTCCACTGTGTTGGGAGCCATGTAATGAGAGAGTTGCTCCAACTATGGCATCTGGCCCCTTCCTGCCTCCCCTCCCCTCCTAGGGAAGCCCCGCCTTTGCCTCTGCCATCTGCTTTCTCTTGGAAATTTTAGAATATTGGGCCTAAAATTAAATTTATTGTAAATCTGAGCAAGCAGAATCATTTCCCAAAGAGGGTGAGTAAAATGAATTACTACCAATCTCTGGAAAAACCCACTATTTCCTGGAAATGAGGATTCAGATCGTAAAAAAAAAATTGGAATGAAGGTTCCAATTTTCTTTTTGGGTCTGAACATACATATCAGATTTATATTTTATAATTCCTATTCTATCATAAAAGAAGTGGCTGGACCAATGATTTGCACTGCTTCTCTCCTCTTCTTTGGGAAGGTCAAATGTTTACCAACCATCTCCCCATGCTTTCCTGTGTGCTTTGGGACATTGGCATTTTGGGCTGCGAAGAGCATCTAGGGTTCTTGCAATGCGCATGGATGGAAATAGACATATATGTATACTATTCAGTGCATACACACCTATTTATTTTCATTTGTTAAAAACGTGGCGCCTGGGTGGCTCAGTTGTTAAGCATTTGCCTTCGGGCAGGTCATGATCCCAGACTCCCAGGGTTTGAGCCCTGCATCAGGCTCCCTGCTCAGTAGGAAGCCTGCTTCTCCCTCTCTCACTCCACCTGCTTGTGTTCCCCTCTTTTTTGTCAAATAAATAAATAAAATCTTAAACAAACAAATAAACACCCGTGAGTTTATCTTAAGACCTGCTATTGTAACCCAACACTACGGACTCATTCTAGCTTTCCCCCTCTCCTTCTGTATAACTTTCCCCAGCATGAAAAACCTGGCTCTTATTATCTAGAGTATGCTTACTTAACTGTTGAACTATTCTACACACATAAAGTAGTTTCTGATTAACTAATGATTATTGTAATGAAAAGACAATTCTTGTGTACAGTTATTTTATTTTTGGCCTAAAAGTACCCAGTCAGCATACTATTTGGGAAGTGATTTAGTTTAGTTCTAGCTTCCTGGCTTCTTTTATTTTGATGATATGATTAATTTTTAATATAGTCAGCTTTATTTGTTACACTTGGCTTTTCATTTACGGTACCCTTCCCATTTTGACTTTTAGAAGTAACATCCTGTAAAATTCACTCTTTCTAGGGCACAGTTCTATGGCTTTTGACATATTCATGGAGCTATGTATCCATCACTCTAGTACCATACAGAATAGGTCATCATCCCTGAAAACTCCTTCAAGTAACTCCTTTCAGGCAACCTACCATTTTGTTTTCCATTTTGATATTTTTGCTTTGTCCACAATGTCATACAGATGGAATCATACACTATGTTATCTTTTGAGCATAACTTAGCATCACTTATCAAGTTCATTTAAAAATTCCTTCATGTTGGGCACCTGAGTGGCTCAGTGGGTTAAAGTCTCTGCCCTCGGCTCAAGTCATGATCTCAGGGTCCTGGGATCGAGTACCATGTTGGGCTCTCTGCTCAGCAGGAAGCCTGCTTCCTCCTCTCCCTCTGCCTGCCTCTCTGCCTACATGTGATCTGCCAGATAAATAAATAAAATATTTTAAAAAATTCCTCCATGTTGTGTGCCTCAATAGTTTGTTTTTGTTGCTGAGTACTATTTTATTTTATGGATGTGCCACAAGTTGACTTTTTTCTTCTATTTACTACTTTAAGTAATTTTGGGGTATTTCAAATCTTTGAAAGTTATAAATAAAACTGTTTTAAACATTTATGTGCTGGCCTTTGGGATGTATGTGCATAAATTTTTATTTCTCTTAGATAAATACCTAGGTGTGGGATTGCTCTGTCACGTGTTATGTATGTATTTAACTTTTATGAGAAATTGCCAAACTGTTTTCCACACTGACTGTACCATTTTGAATTTCCACCAGGAATGCATGAAAGCTCCAGTTGTGTGAAAGCTCACTAGCACCTGGTATTGTCAGTTTTTTAAAAAAGATTGATTATTTAGTTATTTGAGAGAGAGAGAGAAGAGTGCACAAGCAGGGGGGGAGTGGTAGAGGGAGAAGGAGAAGCACACTCCACAGCGAGCAGGGAGCTCAACGGGGGGGGGGGGGGTCGATCCCAGGACTCTGGGATCATGCCTTGAGCCAAAGGCAGCTACTCAACAAAGTGAGCCACCCAGGCACCCCAAATATTGTCAGTTTTAAATTTTTTTAATTGTAGTCATTCTAACAAATGTGTTTAGATCATTCACCTTTAATATAATTATTGATATGTTTGTGTTAAAATCTACCATCCTGTTAGTAGTTTCTTTTGTTTCATCTGTTCTTTTTCCTTTTTTACTTTTTACTGCTTTCTCTTAGGTTAATTGGATATTTTAAAAATGTTAGCATTTTTCTTTCCTGTTTATTTATTACTTCACCTCTTTTCAATTGTTTTAGTAGCTGCCCCAGGGTTTATAAAATGTAGTTTTAATTTGTATTTCCCTTGTAACTAAAGATGTTGAACATCTTTTCATATGTTTATTTGTCATCTGTATATCGCCTTTGGTGAGTTTTTCATTTATCTTTGCTTATATCATATTATATAAATTTATATAATTTTTGGAATATTTTTTGTTTCTATCTTTTGCCCATTTTTAAGTGGGTTGTTTGTTTTCTTACCATTGTATTTGGAATTTCTTTACATACTCTGGGTACAAATCTCTTGTCAGAGATATAAATGCAAATATTTTTCCTACTCTGTGACTCATAAGTTCATTTCCTTAACAGTGTCCTTTGCAGAGCAGAGGTCTTTGATTTTGATAAAGTTCTATGTAACCTGACAGTTGCTATCTTTTAATTGGTGTGTTTAGATTATTTACCTTTAATATAATTATTGATATGTTTGTGTTAAAATCTACCATCCTGTTAGTAGTTTCTTTTGTTTTATCTGTTCTTTTTCTTTTTTTACTTTTACTGCTTTCTCTTAGGTTAATTGGATATTTTAAAAATGTTAGCATTTTTCTTTCCTGTTTATTTATTACTTACACCTTTTTTCAATTGTTTTAGTAGCTGCCCCAGGGTTTATAAAATGTATTTTTGACTAATCAGGGTCTGCCTTTAAATCGAACCATTTTATGAATGGTATAAGGACTTCCAACAGTATTTTCCCAATTCCTCCCTCCAATTCTTTGTGCTGCATTTGTCACGCATTTTAGTTTTATACATTATAAACACATAATACATTGCTACTATTTTTCTTTAGATAGACAGTTATCTTTTAGAGCAATTAAAATAAAAAAAAATAAATTTTATTTTACCTTCTCTTTTCTATTTCCAGTGCTCTTCATTTCTTTGTTTAGATCCAATGTTCCTTCTGCCTGAAGAGGTTTCTTTAGCTTTATTTTATTTTATTTTATTTTATTTTATTTTATTTATTTTATTTTATTTTATTTTATTTTATTTTATTTTATTTATTTTATTTTATTTTATTATTTTATTTTAGTGTAGGTGTGTTGGCAATGAATTCTCTTAGTTTCTGTTTACCTGACAATGTCTTTATTTCTCTTCATTTAAAAAATATTTGCGCTGGGGCACCTGGCTGGCTTAGTAAAGCACATTATTCTTGCTCTCAGGGTTGAGTTTGAGTCCCATCATCAGCGTAGAGATTACTTAAAAAGTTATTTCAAAAAATCCCTTGGGGCACCTGGGTGGCTCAGTTGGTTGGGCGACTGCCTTCAGCTCAGGTCATGATCCCGGAGACCTGGGATCGAGCCCCACATCGGGCTCCCTGCTCGGTGGGAAGTCTGCTTCTCCCTCTCTTGCTCCGCCTGCTTGTGTTCCCTCTCTGGCTGTGTTTCTCTCTGTCAAATAAATAAAAAATCTTAAAAAAAATTATAAAAAAAAAATCCCTTAAAAGGTTTGTGCCAAGTGTAGAATTCTGGGTTGGCAAAGTTTTTTATTTTTAATTTTTATTTCAGTACTTTGAGGATGTCACTCCATTGTCTGCTGTTTGCATGGTTTTGATGAGAGGTCTGCTGTAATTATTAATCATTTTTCTCTACAATTAAGAATTTTTTTCTTTGGCTATCTTCAGAATTTTTTCTCTGATATTTCCACCTCCCCCTTTAACTATGTAGTTTATTTTGGTTTTCTTTTGTTTTATACTCATCTTGCCTGGCGTTGCCAAACATTTATGGATCTGTAGCATGATGTCTGTCATTAATTTTGGAAAATTCTTAGCCTTTATACATTGCTGTTGCTTCATTCTCTTTTCTGCTTAGGCATCTGGCAGGGTCTGACCCAGGTAAGTGAGTGTTCCTGTCTTATCTCTTCCTCTAGGTTTCTGTCTCTCCCCAGGTTTTTAGTTAGTTGGCTCTCCTATGACCTCAGCCTTCTAATGAGTTGAAGAAATCTTATATCTTTGACTTTTTTCTTCTTATAAGAGTGGGAATGGTGCTCTTTCCCCTTCTTTCTGTCTCTAAGTGGAAACCAAGAATCTGTAACATAATATTTAAATAATTACAAGATATGTTATTTTATGGATATGTTGTGCCTTGTTAAAACTGTTCTCTATTAATTGACATTTAGGTTACTTAATTTTTTTTATTATCACTAATGAGGCAATAAATATATTTGGACAGACATCTTTGTGTTCTTACATGAGTAGGACAAACTACTAGAAATGGGATTAAGTGTGTATCTTTTGAAAACTTTTTATGAAATGTTGCCAAATTGCCTTCTAGAAAAGCAATGACAACCTACCCGTCATAGAGATGAGTGTTCCTGATTACAGTTTGGGGGCTCTGGGGAACACTGCCTCCATGGCAGGAGCTCCTTTCCCTCACTAACCTGACATTTGCTTGGACATGTCTAATCCTGGCCCAGGATTTCCTGGTTTCTATCTCTGGCCAGCTCTTACTGTGTGAAACATCACCAGGGAGGCCTGATGTGAGGCTGGATAGACTATTGAAGCCGGGCTGGGACTACAGTGGGGTCTTCCAATTGCTGATGAAGATACTGGAAAAGTTTCAACATTTCCTGTCTTAGGACCTCAAAACCGATTCTCAGGCACAAACCAACCACATTTTCTCAACGCTGAAAGATTCAGTTGGACGTGATGGAGGTTAATTCTCCATCAAGGCAACTTCTAATTACTGTGCCGGCAAATAAATAACTGAAAAAATCCTATAATATTTTTGGTAGTGGGGGAATGTTGTGGTTTGGACTTCTAATTCCAAATTAAAATACTGAATGCTTTATAAAGCAGTTGCTATTTAAACTGCCAATAATATTTAACTTGAATTTACTCACCATTTCCTATCCTCATCCTGTATAATTTATAACACTAAGCCTTTCAGTACTCCAAAATGCCAGATAAACTTTTCTCATTTGCTCTTAATTTGGTCACGCAGGATAATACCAACATCTGAAGGCTCTTTAAACTGCTTTTTAAAATGCATTCCTGTGAGCGCCCCCCGCGCCCCCTCTGCTCCTTGTCATCGTCCATAATTATTTCCAATCCAAAGCAGCCCTTAATGCACGTATTAATCTGGCATTCTCCTCAGTGTGAAGCACATACAGCTCTATTAATTTTTTAAAACCCCCCTTTTTATAGGGGACTGTAGATGCTTGGTTATTAGGAAAAGCTATTAGAAGTTAACACCTTTCTCTCCCCAGAGACTGGCATCGTCCTAGGCCTCCAAATGCCACCCTGTTTTACATTATCAGCTGCGAAGGCGAAGTATTAGAGACTTTTTCCCTTTTTGCTTCAGGACTGGTAATGCTATTATTCACTAATGGCAGAATCCTGCCTGGCCCCGTGGGCTGAGGAGGATGGCTCCCGGGCTAGAGATGGCAGACTTGCTGGCCTTCTCAGAGTGCGTGCCTGCATCTCTGAAATACATGTGCTTCTAGGTGAGTGAGACAGGACTATCTTCTTGGAGAGAGAAAGGGACGGGCTGGTGGTGGGGGGGGATTATCCCTCTCTCCCCCCCAGTGGCCCTTTCCGTTTGGATGACACCCACAGGCCATTGCAGGCACCTTGAAAACATCAGAAAAGGCTGAAGCTGCAAAAAAGCAGTTTCCTGTTTTCTCAGAAACTACAACAGGGACACAAGCAAAGTGATGGCTCTTGGCTTCTGGAGGCCTGATGATGCCCTGGGGGCCTGGGTGGGAAGGAGGAGAGGACGCTAATAAATGGTTTGCCATGGCCCATCTCAGGATATCGAGTTTAATGGCTTGGGGCTATGCTTCCAGGTCACCTACGGGGAGGCAGTAGGGACAGGGAAGCCAAACTCTCAGAAATGGCTACTCCTTAGGAAATGGTCACAGCCTGGGATCCGGAGTGAAGAGAGAGTTGGGGGAGGACCATCCCAGGAATTCGAGTCTCTGGCTGAATTTCCTGGGTCCATGGTTGACCTCAAACAGGCAGAGCTGGCTGCAATCGACCAGATGACCAGGATGCTTGCAAGGCATTTTTGGTCTCACGGCTCCTCTCTCTGTCTTCCTCCATGACTGTATTTGGGAGAACAGAAGGCCAGGAAACAATGGCGGAGATGCTGAGGGAGAGACAACGAATCATCCTGACCACAGCCTTTGCTGGGAGCTTCTCTGGTAGGGTGCAGACAGCCCCGGCCCCCACCCCCTGAGGCTGAACTTCTGACTGCACATCCCACTTCTGTTTTCCTGGAGCTTGACCAATGGTCACATCAAACTCACCTGTAGACAGTTTCCTTAGAGAATGTTCTATTGAAACATTCATATCCAGCATGCTGGGGAAGACATTCTTAACCGCTGATAACAGAGGACGAAAAAGAGAATCTAAAAAGTGAAATTGTTTCCTGAGGTCACACTCTGATAGGGACAGGGCTCAGCCCCAGCTGGGATGCCGTTAGAATCTGTGCTTATTCTGCTTCAACACCCTGCCTTCATGACTTGCATGGTTTAATTAGGGTCTTGAGACTTTGCCTGCGTAAATTGCCAGAAACCAAGTCTCTCTGGCTAGTTTAAGTTGGTATTGCTGGTCAGTGTGTGGTCATCTCAACCATGATTGATTTCCTGAAACAACTCTTTGAAGGCCCTTGTCTACAAGGCAATAGTAACAAGAATTTAGGAAGGAGTTAAGATGTGGGACAGTAGTTCAAGAATAGAAATAACTCATGATAGAACTGTCCTAGTATAAGCTTCAAAACAATACTACTTTTTTTTTTTTAAAGATTTATTTATTTGACAGCGAGAAACACAGCTAGAGAGGGAACACAAGCAGCAGTAGTGAGAAAGGGAGAAGCAGGCTTCCTGCTGAGCAGGGAGCCCGATGGGGGGCTCGATCCCGGGTCTCCGGGATCATGATCCGAGCCGAAGGCAGTCGCTTAACCAACTGAGCCACCCAGGCACCCCCAAACAATACTACTTTTTGTAACATTATAAAGACGGTTTTGCTGGTGCTTCTATTTTTCTGGATGCCCTAAATAAATAGTTTGTTTTACCTTAACATGACATTGCTTATAATTTAAAACTCTTGTTCGACTAATTTTGAAGATTTCAGATTAATGATGATCATGCTGAACATAACAATAATAAAACCCTCAACAGTTTTCATATATCGAGCACCACTCACATACACCTATTATTTCCATTTTGGGCTCTGAGAGGCTAAGTAACTCTCCCCAAGTTCCAGAGCACAAATTGAAAGGACCCAGGTGTTTCAATTCATTTCTGATACATGTTGTATTGTTGCAAACTTTATTTACTTATTTTTTAAAGAAACCAACCTGGTAATAGCTATCAAGAATCATGATGCATATACACTTGACCCTGAAATACTCCTTGAAGGAATCTAATCTATAGGCAGTTGACCTCTGCATTTTCTGTCCTGGGTACAGACCTATAAGGATGTTTTTCTCTAGCATTGTCTATCACAACAACAGGAACAACAAAAAAGGAAGGAAGGAAGGAAGGAAGGAAGGAAGGAAGGAAGGAAGGAAGGAAGAAGAAAGAAAATAAGAACCTAAAAGTCTATTAAAACAAGATTGGTTGAAAAGGTTTGTGTCGATATGGAGTGGTCGGTGATATATTAAATGTCAAAAGCAAACTCCAGAGTATATTTTTAGTATGACCCTATTTTAGCAAAACCCAAATCAAACCAAACCAAAGGCCATATGTGTATCTGTGATCCAACTTGTATTTGCATGCACAAGGAAGAGGCCCTCCATGCTCTTAGTATGGGCTGTCAACATGGCTAGAAAATTACTAATTTTTCTTCTGTATCTTTAGAAGGACTTACTTGTTACAGCAAGCATGCATTACCTTGTAATAAAAAAACCAAATAAAGAAAATAACCAGGTAAACTCAAGGCTGAAGATTTTGATTCCCTCTTAGAATCAGAAGATGTGAAAAATTAGCTGTACTTCTGTTATGGGAAAGGTTATTCCCATGACTAGTCATTTTGAATATGTAACGAGATTTTTCCATTTTTAAATTGCTGGCTCCTGGGGTTGTGTTCTTATACTTGACTTGAGAATAGAATTTACATGTTAACATAACATGTCAGCAATAATATAATCACTGCAATGGAGAATATTCTTCAGTTATCACAGAGTGCTTATCTCTCAAATAACTTAATTTTTCCTCATGATTTAAACAGCAGATATGGATGGCAGAATAGATAACAGATAGCAAAGCCAAGGTTTGAATAAGGAAATTGTGGCTGAAACAGAATGTGCTATCTTTATGATAAAAAGTAATGAGATGTAGTGTCTGATAATGCATTTGATTGAATAAGAATTTTTAAGGCTGCTGAATAGATTGATTTTCTTATGGACTTTGCTCAGTTTTACTCCTACCTTCCCTATCCCTCAAGGAAGATCCTTGTTTCAAATGAGTTCCATTCTTAGTCTAAAGGTTGTAACAGAACCATCAACTCCTATTGAGGGGAGTGTCTCTGAGTTCTAGAAGCCCTGTGGTGAGATAGGAGCCCTGTGTGAAAGCTACAACATATGCAGGCTTGTTCTTACTCTCAATGTTCTTGTGACTTTGGTGATCACAAGACCATGTCCCTCTGTAAAGGCTCTATGTCATTATCCTGGTCCAAATCCCCAGATGGTGGAGATGAGACCCTCCTCTACTGCTTCAGTCAGCTGTGTCATTTTGGGGTCTGTTTTTATTGATTAACTTTTCTCCTCATTACAGATTATATTTTCTGTTTCTTTGCATGCCTAATAATTTTCGCTTGGACACCAGACATTGTGAATTTTACCTTGTGTGATATTTTCATATTCCTTTAAATATTATTGAGCTTTTTCTGGGACACAAATAAATTCTTTAGAAACCATTTGGTACTTTTGAGCCTTCTCTTTAAGCTTTGTTGGGTGGGAACAGAGCAGTCTTCAGTTCCAAGTTAATTTTTCTCTGGTGCAGACAATATCCTTTTGAGCACACTGCTTGGTGCCCATGTATTCTGAGGTGTTCCACTCTTTTTTTTTTAAGATTTTATTTATTTATTTGACAGAGAGAAACACAGCCAGAGAGGGAACACAAGCAGGGGAAGTGAGAGAGGGAGAAGCAGGCTTCCCGTCGAGCAGGGAGCCCGATGTGGGACTCAATCCCGGGTCTCCGGGATCGTGACCTGAGCCGAAGGCAGTCGCTTAACCAACTGAGCCACCCAGGTGCCCCTTGAGGTGTTCCACTCTTGCTGGTGGGAGCAGACAGTTCCTAACCAAGTTTGAACTCTGGTGATGGCTTCTCGATGATTGGCCTCTCCTGGTACAGTCCCTCCCCCACTTTCGCAAGTAGTTTTCTCATGAATGCACACTGGTCAGTACTCAACTGGAGACTCAAGAGGAGCAGATCCCTGGAGCTTTCCCTCTGCCAATTTCTCCCTTCTGTGCAGCTCTCTCCTTATAGCTGCTCTACCTTTCCAGTTCTAGCCACACCAGCTGCCCTGAAATTCTTAACTGTGTCTCTTCAACTCAGGGAGATGACTGGGCTCTGTTTGAGTTTCTCAATCCTGCATTACTGTCTGGACACTCCCTCCAGTGGCAAGCTGGACCCATCATAGCGTTCATCTCATTTATTTCCCTTCTTTTGGGGATCACTGGTTGAGCTGCCCATTATACAATGTCTGAAAAATGTTTTTCACATCTTGCCCATTCGTTGGTTACAGTGAGAGCGTAAATCCAGTCCTTACTATTTCATCATGGTTGAAAGTGGAAGTCGTGGAGCAAAGCCTCTCAACCTTGAAATGTTAGCTGGAGCCCCTGGTCTTAGTGAGCTTCCTCATTGTCTCAAAAATCAGGGAAGTAGTATCCCCTAGTGAGGCCCTAACATTGGAAAGTCTGAATTGGGCCTGAGAATTTCGAGCAGACTTTTGGTGTTAGGAAGGGACAAGAAGTCCAAGGAAGGACTCCTAGTGACACTCCTAGTAACAAGGAGTAAGACAGTACCTCCTGTGTGGTAGCCACAAGAGCTTCTTTAAATCACAAATATGTCACCTTCCTGCTCAGAACTTGTGTGATGCCCATCACACAAGCTGCCCATTGCTTGTGTGATGATGACCCCATTATGCTTCCCGTCTAAATTTGCAAACTCATCTCCTGTGTCCACACCCTTCTTCCTGCCTCCAGAGACGCTGACTTGTTTTGGTTCTTTGACTAGTCCAACCTGCCTCCGGACCCACTCCCTGGCATGCTCTCACTTCCAGTCCCTGCTCATCAGTCAGGCCTCAGCTGTAATGTCACTTCCCTAGACAAAGTCTCCCTTGGGGGTCTCATAGCTTTCTGTATTCCCCTTACAGCACTTAAACCAGCATAATGTGGGAGGCCTTGTTTTCTGTGGGTAATTATACCTGGAAGATCACCGTAGACCAAGCCCACTTAACATGGGAGCCAATCTTTCATGGTAAAGAGAAGGGCTTAAAAAAAAAAAAAGATTTTATTCAGAAAATTCAGAAAACCAAAACTAGAAATGATGAAAATAAATTTATTTTTATTCCACTTCTACTCAATTTTAGATTCTAATTCCAGCCCCGTATTGAAGTTTTAGAATGAATAGAGAATTAATCAGCTGCTGATCATTTTGAAGAATGTAATTTTTATGATAAAACTGGACAATGGCATAAGATGGTTTCCTTTGTTTTATGATAAAACTGGATGATGGCATGAGTTGCTTTTTTCTTTTTTAAAAAAAAATATTGCAACACAAACACAGAGAAGGCTGTTTATTGCAAAGAGACTGTAGGGCTTTATGGGTTTTCCCAAGGGCTTTCTTCAGCCACTTGATGGTCCAAACATTCTATTTTGACCATCAGTTCATCACTTTTGTCAACCTGCCTCTTTCTACTGTTCCTGTTCCTGTTGATCCCAGAGCCTCATCTGTCATTGGCTTGGTGTGGAGTTTGGGCAGCTCTTTCATGGACCTCATAAAATCCTACAGCTTTGGTGAAGTCTTCCATTTCTCTTTGCAATTTGTTTGTATTACAATTGCATTATACTGTCAGAGAGCCCACAATGAAGAGAGGCGGATCAAAAGTGATGACAGCTTTTTGGCCCCTGATGGATGCTGATGATATACAGGTTGTTTGAGTGGAAACTACTCTTACAAGTGGCTGGTTCACTAATGAATCTTTTTCACATTATTATGATAATTTTTGTTTCCTTATGCAAACTCAAGAGTATGAGGTCCTCCGATGTGCAAGTATTTGCATACTTATTTGTGGAATGAATGTTTTCTCCCGGCTGGACATCAGCTCCAGGAGAGAGGGACTTCTGAATTGCCAATGTCCACAATAGGCCTGGCCAAATGGAGACTTGATAAAATGTTTGCTGACAAAAGTAAACCAAAGAAGAGCCAGGAGGAGAGACATCTTGGAGAGTGACCTCAGCCCATCACATCATTCCACGATCAGTGAGCTGAGCTCCTTAAGGTGAGACACCTACATTTTGGTGGTAACCATTGTTCCTGATTTGTTGAAGTCCCTTCCTTGTCCTTTAGTGGAGTTAACAAGATAAATACATCACTCTGCTTACCGCTTTGCAGAGAAAGACAAAGGAGACAGGTGCCTTTCTCTCTGAGGCCACGAGTTTTGGACAGAAGGGCTCTTACCCTGAACGCAGTATGTGGGACGAGGTGCTGAACGAACTCTGAAGACATTCTGGGAGAGGGACGTGCTGTCACTTCCGGCCTCTGCTGCGAGATCCCCCACCAGCCTTCTGCTCTGCTCCAGTCTGGGAGGCTGGTGGGTGCATGCATGTGTATTAGCAAGCTCCTTGCCTGATTTTGAGAGACTCAGGCCAGTCCTTAAGAGACTTATTTCTCAGGCCCAGGAAGGTATAATAAGGGACCAGAATTTTTGCCTCAAACTAAAATTTCCTTCTTTTAAAGGAAATGGAGTGCTCCTGATGATTTTCTTCACTCAGGACAATATTACTTGCAAGTGGCTTGCTTTGAGGTTAGTTTAGTCTTTGGAAATTGTCTTAATTTTGAACTTTTACCCTTAGACATATAAATTTCCCTGATGGCAGAGGAGAGTAGCGATGGAGAAGGACATTGACATTTTATTGGAAAATTAATGTAAATTTTGTATTTGATTTTGAGTAAGCTATTATATAAAAATAATATAGTTTACCCTCTACCCTCCCACCAAAACAAACAAACAAACAAACGAACAAGCAAACAAACGTAGAAAACCCCAGAAGACAGCCCTGCAAGTAGAATTGTACTCCTGGGAGATGCGGCAAGTAGCTTCTGTGGGCTTGTGTTCACTCAGGCAGTAATGCAAGGGTTCACCTAGTCCTGTTTTTGAAAAACCCATATTAATGACAATTTCTGGAAAGTAGCAGTTCCCCCGCTACCACTCCCCTCCTGCAAACATGTTCCCAGGTGTACCAGCAGCATCTGTGTCTGGGTCCTTGTGAACACTAATACTGAATTAGAAAAACAAGATCACTCTTGGCTAATGTATGGTCTTTATCGCTTCCTGCCCTAGTTCTAGATACACAACTCTGTGACACATTTATTCTGTTTAGAGGGCATTTACATGTTCATTATGATCTAGTTCAATCGCTTAAAAACAAAACCCAATCTCTTGCTCTTGTTTCCATTTTTTATCTAAGTAACTTTTGAAAAGAAAATTGTTGGGTTAGGTTTCAGATAGGTAAAAATATGAAGTTGGGGGTTCAGCAAATCTGTAAGATTCACTATGATTTTTCTTCCCATTACAATTGGGTTTTTTCTTTCTTCTCAGGAAGGTCTAGTCTCAGTTCTGCTCTTACATTTTTTTGGAAGCCTCACAGACCTTTTGGGATTCAGATGTTAATAGCAATTTCCTTTCTTCACATGCCACGATCAGTCAGTTTCTTTCTGGGCAGCTTTTTCCAACTTCATATTTTAGCCTAGAATCCAATGGGATCATAAATTGGTGAAGAGGCATTTTATGTTTATGCTCACATGTCAGGTAACCAATCTCAGAATCTCTTGCCTTGAGGCAAGAAAACTTTAGAGACTCAGCTATGCCTCAGGTCATCCATGGAATCTTACTGCATCCATATTTGTTATGAAGATTTAGAATCATGGAATGAGTGAATCAGAGTCACAGAACCAGGAGGGGTCTTTCATGCTCATTTTAATCTGATCATTAGTTGGCTCTTCATTTTATAGTGCCAGAAAGATCAGTGACTTGCCAAAAGTCACACAGAGGTGAGGTCCCTGACTCCTGGCTCATTCTCAGATGCCACAATATAGAGTTAACTTACGCTTCGTATCCAACTACCCTAAACTTAAATGGCTTAAGGCAACCCTTGATTTAGGTCATGATCCTGCAGGTCATCCGTTTAGCCTGGGCTCAGCTTGGTTTTTCTGGACTGTGCTGGCCATGGCTGATCTTTGCTGGGCAGTAGGTTGGCATGTCCACTGGGGCTGGCTGGTTTATAACAGTCTCATCCTCGATGGCTGGAATGACTGACACTTCTCTCCACATGGCAATCGGGAAGTTCCTAGGGCAGCAAGGAGAGATCCCTCGATATTCAATCACCTTTAGACACCGCTTATGTCATAGTTGCTAATATCCATTGGTCAAAGTAAGCCACAAGGCCAAGCCCTGGTGCAAGAGGGTGAAAAGAGACAGGAATAATTTATGGACACTTTGCAACTTGCCACATGTGGTGAATCCCATTTTTGAATGACAGGACATCCTATAGGCCATCGTTTCAAGAGACTCACTCCTAGTTACCTTGTAAGACAGTGTTGAGATGCAGTCTTTGCAAATTAAACCATGGGCTATCCTCCTGAAATCCAATTATTTTACTTTATCTAGTACTGGAGATGGCAATTTATTGCATCTTATTTCCCTCTTGGAGTACAATTTTACGTGGACATATGGCAGTATAGAAGAAAAAGCCATTTTTAGTCCTCAATTTATGATGGAAGCAAAGAAACCCAAATATCTGTGGGTCTACCCATTATTTCCTGCATAGTTCCAAGGGACAACAATAATTTTACCCTTCATATTTTGGGGGCCATTATCTGGTTTATACATGAATCCCATCCTTCTGGGATGTCAGACCATGACACTCTCATAGCATTTCTGTCAAGTAGTCAGACATGGGTTACACACCCATTTTACAGATTGAGTAACTGAGGTTCAGATAGATTCTCAGTAGCCCCCAGGGATTCCAATGGGGCTCCCTAAGTGTGAAAAATTTCTTTTTCCTCCAAGTCTGTTCTTACATCTTGGGGGGTCTGTGGAGAACCATGCAGATAGCCCTTATGTCTGCTCTATGACCTCTCCATTCGTGAGGATCATCAAGATGCTGTCACTCTGGGCAAAGGGTCCCACGTGTCCTTCACTGAGAGGAGCCAGGCATGGGGTGTGAATGCTGACATCCTCTTCTACTCTTGCTATGCCTAGGTATATCCACCCCCATCATCTTCTGGTGGCAGCAGGGGTGGTGGTGGAGGTCCTTCTTCTCCACCTCCTTCTCCTCTAGGTTCAGTTCTTCACCGAGGATCCTGATTCCATCCTCAGGGGGTTCAGGGGATGTTCTTTGGAGCAAGTGACATCCCTGAAGGAAGAGTATGCTCAACCCAGTAAAAGACATTGACAATAGCATAAAGCATTTTCTAGTCAAGAGGAAATAGGGGTGACCAAACCAATGTGAGAACCATATGTGAGATTTTATGACTGAAATGTAGAGTGTGTGCATGTGTGTGTGTGGGGGGGGGCAGGAAGAAGGCAAAGATGGACCCTTCCCTCAGCTGAGCCCACCACAACCTGATCCTATTTCAAGGGAAAAATCACAGGCTGGTGGGAACAAGTCTTAAAAAGACTGGGTAGTTCCAAGTTAGTGGCCACCTGGTGCTTCCTCCAGCTGGGGCAGAGGAGCGCACATGCCCTCAGGCTCTTGAAAAGCTGAAGTGGTGCCATAAAGGCCCTTTGCAGGATTACTGAGGTAAGGTTGTGAGCACACCACCTTCGTATCAGTCAGGATCTCCTCTCTCAGATCTGAGAGTCTGGAAAAGTCGTGCTTCCTCTGAGGGATGGCTTCTGCTGGGCTGGTTGGTCTGAATCTGGCAGATGCCATGCTTGGTTAGGCTGCAGCTGGTTGCAGGTCCCTTTTTCCTCTGGCTACTAGGAAGCTCAGGAAATGAATGTTTTCCTAAAAATCAAAAATCACTTTGTTGATTTTTACAAACATCGATTAGGGCTTATAAAATTTTATAAATATATGATTTTATAAATCTAGTAATGACTTTAAAATTTCAACAATGTAGCCTGGTATGAAAAGAAAGTTTCAAAACCACTCCAATAGTCCCATTAGGTGAAAAATATTCTAAATATCTTACATTGGTGTATATGTACTTATCTTTATATATCAGTGACCATGCATGGACTTCCATACGTCTATTTATTTACTTACTTACTCATCTATCTACTCAGATGTATGGGAAAGAGATCATATGAATTATGTCTTCTATTTTAAACATGATGTCTTTTTTTTTTTTAAGATTTTATTTATTTGACAGAGAGAAACACCGCCAGAGAGGGAACACAAGCAGGGAGACTGAGAGAGGGAGAAGCAGGCTTCCCGCCGAGCAGGGAGCCCGATGTGGGACTCGATCCCGGGTCTCCGGGATCATGACCTGAGCTGAAGGCAGTCGCTTAACCAATTGAGCCACCCAGGCATCCCTAAACATGATGTCTTAAAGCTGATTCTGCTTGAGTTTAAAAGAAGAAAAAGAAGCTAAAGGGAAGTGGAAGGAAAGTGCTTTCCCCATGAGAGATAGTCTTCTCTAAAGGATCTCTCTAAGGTTAAAAAAAGAGATAATGGAAAACAGCCCACTGAATTTGGAAATTATATGTTTCTAACCACATGTTTCAATTTAGACACTATCAGTTATTGTCCCACCATGGAAGAAGAGGGCATTAGCTCATTCACACCCCTCTTACTTCCTCCTCCCATTACTTGATTTTTGTTAGTTTTATCATTATTACCTTTTTGGGACCTATAATATGTTGCAGCGCACACAATGGTTTGCTATCGTTTTTTATTTTTTTTATTTTTTTTTAAAGATTTTATTTATTTGACAGAGAGAAACACAGCCAGAGAGGGAACACAAGCAGGGGGAGTGAGAGAGGGAGAAGCAGGCTTCCCGCCGAGCAGGGAGCCCGATGTGGGACTCGATCCCAGGTCTCCAGGATCATGACCTGAGCCGAAGGCAGTCACTTAACCAACTGAGCCACCCAGGCGCCCCTTTAAAAAAGATTTTATTATTTATTTGCCAGACAGACAGACAGACAGGGGGAGAGGCAGGCAGAGGGAGAAGCTCGGAGCCCAATGTGGGACTTGATCCTAGCACGCTGGGATCATGACTTGAGCTGAAGGCAGATGCTTAATGACTGAGCCAACCAGGCATCCCACAATAGTTTAGTATTAATTCTATGTTTAAATGGATTCTATTGTCACCATTGGTCCTTTCCCCACACCTTCTCCATCACTCAATTCTTGATTTATCTCTCTCTCTCTCTTTTTTTTTTTTTTTAAAGAATAGCCTTTTTTTTTTTTTTAAGATTTTATTTATTTGACAGCGAGAAACACAGCTAGAGAGGGAACACAAGCAGGGGGAGTGAGAGAGGGAGAAGCAGGCTTCCTGCTGAGCAGGGAGCCCGATGCGGGGCTCCATCCCGGGTCTCTAGGATCATGACCTGAGCCGAAGGCAGTCGCTTAACCAACTGAGCCACCCAGGTGCCCCTGGATTTATCTCTTAATTAGCTTGGTTTCATGGTCAAGTCATTTTGCCAACAAGACCCTGTAGTCCCTGAATTCTTAAAATGTCTATTAATTCTTTTAATGTCTGTGAATATCTAGTTGTTGTCTTTACGTCTGACCAGCACCTTGCTTGGATAGCACACTCTTAGTCTTCCTTTCTTTCCTTTGAATGCAGTGTCCTTGCTCCATCATGATGTTGAATGTTGCACTGGACAGGCTGGGAGCAGCCTGGCCCTCTCCCTCCTCGATGGTCACTTGTTTTTATACTAGGATCCTTGAGGAATTGTTACTTCTTTATTGAAGTTATATTGCTTAATAAGGACATATCGTGGTGTTGAACACTCTGCATTTTTTCTTTCTTTTCATTTTTTTCTAAAACATTATATATTGTGGATTCTGTTCTTCCTGCATTTCAGACAGTACTGGATTTTATCATTCAATACTTTTCAGTTGGATACCTTTTCCATTCCATTTTTTGGCTTCTCTATATCAGGGAGACTAATTACACTTGTGTTGGATTCTTTACTCTATTTTTTGTCTTTTTCATCACCGTTCTTTGTAATTATCCAGGTTTTTCCTCTTTGTCAAACATTTGATTTTCATATCTGTGCTGTTCTTGCTGATTTTAATGAAGTTATTTACTTTTAAATATTATTATTTTGGTCCACGATTTATTTCCTCTGGTTTGCAAACTGCATTTTCCTCTCATTCTGTTATTTTGTCAGATGCTTCATCATTTTATTATGAAACTCTCAAAGAGAAGTCGAAAAACAATTACAGGGAACACCCATCTATCCACTACCCAGATTCTATAATTAAAATTCTGCTCTACTAGCCTCGTGATGTATCTGTTAGCTAGTTCACCCACTGGTCCATCAATCAATCATATTTTTTGTTATGTTTCAAAAGCAAATGTTGACATTGGTGTAAGTCCCTCTACTTCAGCATGAATACCATTAAGTAGAGTTTAATATTTGTTTACAGTTATATATTTTTTTCTTTGAGGTAAAATTTGTATACCATGCAATGCACAAATTTTAGGCATACCAGGCACCACTGAGTGAGCTTTTCCCAAAAATTTATCGTGAAAAAATTCTAACTATACAGAAAAGTTGAAAGACTTTTACAACAAGCCAATTGTATGTCTACTACCCAGATGTTCCCACTGAGAGGCAATTGTACTTGCTGTATTATATATGTGACATATTTCTTTTGAGATAAAATTTATATGCAATGAAACGCACAGATCTTAAATGGACATTTGACCAATTCTAACAAATAAATACACTGTGTATTCCAAACCACTGTCAAAATGCAGAATATTACCTCGGAAATTTCTCTCATGCCCCTTTGCAGCTGGTCTCCACCCCATTACTTTGAGGTAACCACTACTATACATTTTTACATAGTATAAGAACTAGAACTTTCTACAAGCAGAATCACACATATAGTATGCATTCTTTTGTGTAAGGCTTCTTACACAGACCACGCTGTTCTTGAGATCCAACTGTAGTGTTGCTTTTTCCTTTTCATTGTGTGGTAGCCTTCCATCTCACCGCTGTGCTACGGTTTATCCATTCATTCTCTTATCCATAGATACCCAGGCTGTTTCCAGGTTTTGACTGTTATGAATAAAGTTGTTAGGAATGTTCTTGTGGCAGACATTTTGTAAACATATGCTTTCAGTTCTCCTAGGTAAAATGTCTGGGATTGGAACTGCTGAGTCATAGGGTAGGTGTCTGCTTGGTTTACATTGCCAGAACTTTCCTCCCATTGTATTGTCTTACACTACCACCGGCGGTGTTAGATGGTTCCGGTTGTTCCATATCCTTGGCAACATTTAGTGTTGTCAGTATCTTTACTTTTTGCCTTTCTGCTGGAGTGTAGTGATCATTTTAGGCTATATTTATCTTTAACTAGGTCCCATTCCCAGCCCGGAGCCCAATGCAGGCTCCAAACCCATGACCCTGAGATCAAAATTTGATTGGAGGTCAAGAATAGGATGCCCAACCCACTGACTGACCTACCCAGGTGCTCCCATTAAAGATTCTTCTAAAAAAGTTGGCTTCATGTTCTTATTGCATTTTGATTTTAGCTAATGCCCTTGCAAAGAATTTTCTTTTGTTGTTTTGTAAATGTTTCTTCCGTGGCACGTTCATGTATTTCTTGTTTTGTTTGCTGTGTTTCTTTTCCCCTTTGAGAGGAATGCCCATCAATTGCACATCCCTTGTTGTCTACTTGCTATACCATTTCTTGAGGATGGCTTGATTTTTTTCCCCGTTCAGCTACATTATTTTTTTAATCATGCTTTGTCAGTAATGAGTTATGATACGGTAAATGATACAGTATGAGACAGTAAGATACACATAATGCTGTATGGTATCCCATACTTTTCTGGGCATAAAGTTCAACGAATTTTGGCAAATGTGGACAGTGGTATAACTTCCACCACAACGAAGATAATATGCCATCTCCCTTATCTCACCAACTTCTGTCATCCCCCTTGTAGTCAGTTTTCTATCACTGCCCCCAATCCATGGCAACCGCTGGTCTGTTTCCTGTGCCTACAGTTTTGCCTCTTTTAGAATGTTCTATAAATAGAACCATATACTATGAACCTTTTGGGTATGACCTTCTTCATTTAACATAATGCTTTTGAGATTCATCCATGTTTCTTGCTTGAATCAGTAGCTTTTACTTATTATTGCTCTATTATTATTTATTGCTCAACTTTTGTTGAGCATCATACCTTCTCTTGGGCTCACCACACGAAGCTGGGGGATGCATGCCATTCCCATGGAGGTCCCCTTGGCTTTGGATCCTTTCTCCTAATTACCATGGAACTCTAGCACTCTCACTTTTGTCTGAGTCAGTCAGGGCCCTGATCATAACCCCATTTTCCTCTTGTTTTCTCTAGCAGTGTCTTCTACTCTTCTACTCTTATCTTCTTTGCAGTCAATGGAGGGAAAGCTGTGAATCCTCTTTCAGGCTTCATTCCATATCTGATGGTTTGAGGGAGGACTGCTGGGATTTTGTTGGCTTTTGTGTTAGTTAGAGTTCTCCAGAGAAATAGAATGAGCAGGAGATTTATACTTATATCTGTATTTATTCTAAGGTATTGCTTGTGTGATTCTGGAGGCTAGGAAGTCCTACGGTGGGTCATCGGCAAGCTGAAGGCCTGGGAAGGCTGGTGATGCCGCTCGAAGTCCTGAGGACTGGAGAGCTAGTGGAGTAGGTGGTGGTTCCAGTCTGGGCCTGAGCAGCGGCAGCCCCAAAGATAAATCCGTGTTCCAGATAAACAGGCAAATAAAGAGAGAGAGAGAGAAAGAGAGCAAATCTTCTTCCACCTCTTTTCCTCTTTAAGCTCTCCAAAGATGGGATGATTCCCATCCACACTGAGGAGGGCCACATCTACTTTCCTCCATGTGTCTGTTCAAATGTTAACCTCTTCTGAATCAGCCTCACAGACACACCCAGAAATAATGTTTAACCAGATACTTGGGCATCCCGTGATCCCATCAGGTTGACAAATAAAATTAACTATCAGCGCCCCCCTTCCCTAGATACCTTCCGGGGGTTTTGAGAGTGAGGCCGGACATCTTGCTGCACTGAATCATTTTACTCTTCCTCCATAACTTTTTGTTTCTTTCCTTGGCTGGCACTTTTGAAGTTTCAGGCTTTGGGCTGAGCCTTTTTCCTTGATCACTGTGTGTGGGTTTTTTTTTTTTTTCTTTTCTAAATCAATTTCTTCAGCTATTAGAGGAGGATGGTTCCATATGCTTCTATGAGCTATCCTAACTCAGAAATTTCTATTTACCATTAAAAATTGGGCAGATCTTTTTGACTTTTTTTTTCCATGTCCTAATCTTTCCTCCAGCTTCATCCTACCATTTAAGTCTGATTTTTCCTTCCTGCGGATTTCGGTTGTAAAATTTTATTGTGCTAAATGTATGTTTACAAGTTGTCTCAAATGCTTTTGGGAATGTAGTGGTATATAAATAAATCTAAAAGATTGAGAGAATATCAGAATCATTCAAGGGTGAATGAAGACCCACAGAGCCTGGCAGCTGTTGGCAGATCAGTATTTTAGATCTAGTAGTAGTTCACTAAACTCAGGAAACAGTCCCCTGTTATGATAGCCAGACAGTGTTGAGCAGGACTTACAGACCCAAATGCCTCTGGGGCCAGGCAGGTCCAACTAATTAGTGAAACAGGCTGGTAGGAGACAATAGGGAGTGGTGGGGACAGTAGCAAACCAGGGAGCCTCTGGCCCATCTAAAGATGGCTGTTTCACCTCGGTGTCAGTGGATAGGCAAACACGTGGGCTAATCTTGCCAGAATTTTAGGTATGAGCCAAATGGCTAGGAGCTAGTTTTGAACACCCACCTAGTCCCCTTTGCCATGAAATCCTTCCTTCAGACAAAATTTTCAGTGGAAATCAAGTACCTACGAGAGTAAATGTGGGGCAGTTTAGTTGATTTGAGTGTAGTAGCCTGAAGCGGTGACCTTCTGAGGCCCTTCCTTAAAGGCCTCATGGCTCTGGAAATAATTTGGAGAACTTCAGACTAGGGCCGTCCTGCCTGCTCTGATCTTGTCTTATGCCTTATGTACCCATGGGAATAGTCACTCACTGCCCTCCCCGCCCTGGACACAGTGAGTTTGCACATTACATATTGACCCTGAACTAACTTTATGGCATATGTGTGCTTTGTAAATGTGGAAATTATTTTCAAGGAGTGTTTTTGATCTAATGGACAAAATACTGAGTATATGTGTATGTCTCCGTGTATGTGTGTGTGTGTGTGTGAGAGAGAGAGAGAGAGAGAGAGAGAGAGAGAGAGAGAGAGGATGGGAGCACATCTGTTATCAGGGCATTTATAGTTCCAAGAAGGCCAACTTGGTCTTAAAGAGAATGCCTAGATTTAGTGATAATTCTAGAACAAAGTTCCGCAAACTACTGCCTGTGTGCAAAACTCAGCTTGTGACGCTCCTTTTTTCTGCCCTGAGAGGCCTGTTGCTGTTGCCTTGCTCACCGCCTCTCCAGCTGGCCAGAGCTACCCTCCTGAGTACAGAGAAGGACAGACCAGGGCTTGGCCAACCGCATGAACAGGGGCTATGCCCCTGCAGAGCCTCTGGCCAGGCTGAAGTGCCCGCATGTCTCTGTCCAGGCCCGGCTCCCTAGGAGCTGCAGTCCCCACATGGCTGAAGCTGCCCCAGTGTTTGGGAACCTGTTGGCCTCCAGCTGCCCGAGGGGCAGCCATATGATCCACTCACGTGAGTGGTTCCCCAGAGCTGAGAACACTTGGCTTCACTTTTGAGCTCAGATGATTCTGTCCTGTCTGAGCCCACATAGGTCCCACTAACGTTCTTTGGGAGTAAGTCAGGGGCTTCTGGTGCTGCAGGGGTCCCACTGATGTTGGTAGCATTTCTAAAACTCTGCGAGGGGCTCCCGGAAGCCATTCCAGCCAACCATCTGGCCTGTGGGCCGCCGTGGGCATGTCTCCGATGTTGCACATGACGTCTGGAGGGCACAACCCCCTCCCCCAATCCACAGGAAGTCATTCACATCACAGCTGGTGGCTAACCCTTCTGGGTCCCAGGGCACAAAACTCTGCTGTGGTCAGCTAAGAAGCAGGGCACCTCCCTGTCCAAACCTGGCTTTGGCCCCAACTCCCACCGAGATCTTGGCAAGTCACATCCTGGCGGGGGGACTCCACGTTCCCACCGAAAAAAGGTGAACAGCAAGCTACATCTCTGCTTTTCATACTGGGGTTCTCAGACCAGCAGACAAAATCTTTAAGGGATATTTTAAAATATTTATTTTTTTCTTAGTTGTAAGTCAAGATAATGGATATAAAATCTTCTGGCCCAGCTGGCTGGTCCCCTTATACCTGGGTACGGCCAGAAGGTTTTCATGTCCGAGTTTTAACTGTGTTCGGGAGGATGTTGAGTCAATCAAGATGACACACTTTAATGCTCGTGGGCTAATGAGAGAAAGAGTGGAGGTGGTTGAGAATCTGTAGCCACCGAAGGCCCGTGATGTCATGGCTTTCTCTGTGAATGAAAGTTTTTGCAACAGTGAGAAGAGAAACCGAGTGGGAGGGTTGAGTGACCCCAGGGCACTCTGCACAGCAGCCTTACCAACGACCAGCCCGTCCTGTCGGGAGTGGTGCCTCTTCAGCAAAAACAGCAACAGCTGCATTGTTTTCATGCCATTTCTTATCATTTTATCATTTTTGTCATTTTGTTGGCATTTATTCCAAGAACGTTTTTTTGGTTTTCTACAAAAGCTAAAGCCTAAGATCCTCATACCTAGCTCTCTCTCTCTCTCTCTCTCTCTCTCTCTCTCTCTCTCTGTGTGTAAGTAATACTATAATCAAAATAATTTAAGTCAAAGTTGGGGCCTTGTGAATATTTTTTTCCCTTTCAGAGTGATGTGTGCTTTACCGGAGAATCCAGAGTCTATCGCGGGGGTGGCAAACTGCCTGCCAGGGAGGAGAGGTGAACAATTAGGATTTGTGTCGTATTATCTCTGCTGTAAGTACTCAGCTTCAAAGTCGTGATGGGTGAGAAGCTATAGATAATAATACATGGTTGGGCACAGTGTCTTCCAATAAAACTTTATACATAGAAACAGGTGGCGGGCCGGAGCAGCGACGGGACATGGTTGGCTGACGCTGGTGTACCGGATGGTTGTGGCGACTTCTTTCTCAGATATTCAGCAAAGTAGTTTCACCGAGGAGACAAGTTTTCTCCTCTGGTTTCTCAAAAGAAACCTGATTCCTTGCGGTGCATAAGGGGTAATATAGAGGACAGTAGGAGAAGGAAAGGAAATGGTCCGCTGACCACCGGGAAGTAGGGTAAATCGGGGAGGGAAACAAAACATGAGAGACTTTGGACTCAGAAACAAACTGAGGGACTTGGAGGGAAGGGGTGGGGGGGATGGAAGAGCTTGGTGGTGGGTACTGAGGGCACCTACTGCGTGGAGCACTGGGTGTGGGGCATAAACAATGAATCTTGGAACACTGAAAAAATAAAATAAATTTAAAGTAAAAAAAAAAAAAAAAAAGAAAGAAACCTGATTCCTGCTGCCTATACTCCCTGAGGTGCTCAGTGGCGAGTGGAGAGTGGCCGACTGCCCCAGGGAGGAGGTAAGGTTCTGTCTCTGCGCTGAAGGCTTCTAACTTTGGCCCTGGCTTCCTGCTCCGAGGCAGGACCTCGGCCCCGCTGGGGTTTTTTGCGTCTCTCCTGGTGGCCTCCCTCTGCACCTATGCCAGGAATCATCCCATTCCCCTGGCGCACACGCCTTGCCAACATTTGGATGCTGTTATCGAAATAATCCTATAGCCAGCCTTAGGAAGCTGGGCGCTTTTATCTTTCTCTATAAATCACCCTCTCCCTCCACTTAATCCTGCCTGGCCCACTCCTCTGAACTCCCTCCAATGTGTCTCTGGCGAGCTGGTTCTGAGCACTGTGGGCCGCAGGCAGCCAGGTGCGGCCTTGCTGAGGCTTTGGGGAAAGGGAGGGTCCCCCCTTCCATCTGCCAGGGTTGGGGCTTTGCCTGCAAATTTCCACACCTTTCCTTTGCTCTTTCTGAACGGGGCCCAAGTAGGTTGTTTATTCAACATTCACTCAGTATTTATTTTTTGAGGGGAGCCAGGGTGGCTCAGTGGGTTAAGCCTTTGACTTCGGCTCAGGTCATGGTGTCGGGATCCTGGGATCGAGCCCCGTGCTGAGCTCCTTGCTCTGCAGGCAGTCTGCTGATCCCTCTGCCCCTCCTCTCACTCATATCTCTCTCTCTCTCTCTCTCTCTCTCTCTCAAATAAACAAATAAGACCTTTAAAATTTTATTTATTGCACTCTGTGTTAAGGGTCGGGCAGTGTGCCAGGCGCTGAGGACACAGCAATGAAGATAGTGGAGGCGCAATGCCATCTCGGGGCTAAGGTGAAATGGATGAGCGAATGCACAAAACACTTAAACGTTTTCAAAGTACTGGGGAAGCAACCAGTAAGAGTGGAGATGGACAATGGGGAGGGGTAGAGAGCCCAGGGATGTCTGCTCAGGCAGAGGGGCTGAGAAGATGCTGTAATGACTAGGCCTAAAAGATCAGCAAGAGCCAAGCGTGAGAAGAGTGAAGGGAAGAGGAATAGCATGTGCAAAAGTCCTGTGGTAGGAAAGGATTTCTGGGCTTGATCATGTGAGGGGCAGAAAGGAGAGTGTTCAGAGACTCCTGCCTGGGAGTTTTTAGGGCTGTTCAGGAAAAGGGGCTCAGTAGTGGCCTGGGTGGTGCAGGGAAGCATGTGCACAGGCAGATGGACCAGCATGTGAATACTAATCTTGTAATAGCCTAATAATCATATAATGAGCCAATGATCATTGTTATAATAGCTTCTACATAATGGCAAAGACCATATGCTTGACACTTTATTGAATTTATTGCACTTGATATTTAAGGCGACCCTTAGAAGGAGTTATGCTGTCTCCTGCATTTTACAGATAAGGAAACTGCCGCTCAGAGAAGTCAAATATTTGCACAATGTCACACAGCTAGTAAGTGAGGGAGCTGGGATTCTAATCCACAGCAGCTGGACTCAAAGACCCTGTTTTATTATCACTTCATTACAAATTTTTTTCTATTACATTTGGAAATAGAACGTCTCCTGCTCGTTCATTCATACCCTATGCAAGATGAAGGCAATACAGAGATTTAAAAATACAATATTTGCTCTTGGAAGCTCGTGGTTTCATGAAGGAGACAGGTGAAAAGGCCCCTGCCAGACAGCATTCTGGGTGCGATGCTGGGGTCAGCAAAGGGGACCATGCACAAAGGGTCATTGCCAGGTCAAGGAAGGCTTTCTAAAGCTGAGTCTCAGAAGGACAGAATGGTATTTGGAAAGGTAATTGGAAGCAGAGGGAACAGCAAGTGCAAAGGCTCAGAGGTACGGAAGCATCTGCTGTGTTCAGCTGTGGTCTTGGTGCCATCTGGTCCAGCTACAGCCCTGGGCGTGGGGGAGCGATGAGAGTACTTTCGGGGAGCTTGGTTGCCCTAGGTTGGATGCACTAGGTTGGGAAGGCCACATTCTCGTGCCAAGTTTATCCTGCTGGGAGGGTATTTGGTAGGGGAGGCCGGAGTTCGTTGGCCTGAGTTCGTACCTCAGCCCTGCTCTCCTCTCCTTTCTGAGTGGCCCTCGGTGCCACATAACCACCCTGTGCCTCAGTTTTCTCATCTGAAAAATAGGGAGAGGGATAGTACTTCCTCGACAGAGCTGCTGGGAAGCCTCAATGAGCTAACTTGAGATCAAGGACTTGGGGCAGGACTGGGCACAGGAAAGCACTGGAAAGCATTCACACTTGTTGCCATCCTGAGCTTGGGTTGTGATTCTGAGGGAACTCCCCACGAAGCTCTGTGCATGCTGCCTGCAGGCAGCCTGGCTAGAGGCTGGAAGGCCAGTGAGGGTCTCTGGGGCGCAGACAAGACCTTGGCCCAAGCTGGGGCTGAGCATGACAAGGAGGGGACTCTTCAGGAGATGACCAGGAGCCTGAGGTAATAAAGTGAGAGAAGCCAGGCACAGGATTGGCCATTAAGCCAGGGTGGGGGCGGGCAAGGTGGGAGGAAGTGCTGCCAATCCCCAGATTTAGGGGCACTGGGGGAGCTGGGGGAGGTGGCAAGTTCAGTTCTGAGTTCACAGCTTGTGATGAGACGCTGGGGACACCCATGTGCATGTGTCCTAGACCAAAGGGGTGAGATGGCCTGCACCAGATCTCATGGCTGGCGTGTGGTAGACCAGGAGTCTGGCCCGATCCTACTGCCCCAGATGGTCTGGGGTGCCCCCCTCCACCGACTGTTCTCAGGGTGGGCAAGCAGACATCTCAGACTGTCACATGGCTGTGAGTGGGGCCCCCACCCCCAGACCTGTGTTCCAGCTGGGTTCCTGGGCCCTGAGAAGACGGAGCCCCTAGCAGAAAGGAGGCCAACTCCATAGCTCCTCCGATGGGCCTCTTCTGATGGCCTGCACGGCCATTTCAAAAGGAGGTGAACATGTGAGCCTAGCACTAGAAGGAACTAAAATGCGAAATGGGAAAGGAAGTTAGTTCCTAGGGGCTTGGGAATGTTCCGGTTTGTCGGGCTCCAAAGGTTGCATGTAACAGGTCAGACCGTGGACACTCAAGGAAACATAGACTTCCCTGAGCCCAGGTTTACTGTGTCTCCTTTGATGGAATCCAAATGCACAGGGGACAGGGGACAGTGGGAGCTGAGGGCGTGGGGACAGCAGCCGGCCATTGCTCACGCCCGCCTTCCATGGCCAGGCCCCGCGCCCGGTGCTTTGCTGTGGGGGGAGCCTTGGCGGCACCTGCTTCATGTGCTCCGAGAGCCGAGGTAACTGGCCTACGGTCACACAGCTGCCGAGCCCCTCTGACTTGAAAGCCTGTTCTGTTTCCACTTCACAGTTTTATTTTTATCCTTTATCCACTGCTCCCTCCCCGCCCATGCCATGGCTGATTCGGCCCACCCCCCTCCCCTGATTCCCGGGCCTGAGGCCCAGCTGCTGCCCATTCTCACCCGAGGCTCCAGGACTCGGTGACTCTGTGACTCAAGTCTCTTTCCTGTACGCACCTGTGCTTCTTCTTCTTCTTTTTTTTAAAAGATTTTATTTATTTGACAGAGATCACAAGCAGAGAGGCAGGCAGAGAGAGAGGAGGAAGCAGGCTCCCTGCTGAGCAGAGAGCTGGTTGCGGGCCTTGATCCCAGGACCCTGAGATCATGACCTGAGCCGAAAGCAGAGGCTTAAACCCACTGAGCCACCCAGACGCCGCACCTGTGCTTCTGACAGCCGCTGACTGCTGGTGCCTTCAACACCCCTTTGCCAGGTACCTGGCTTAGTGGGAAGGCCCAGAGTCTGTGGATTATGGTTAATATTATTTTGAATTTGAACCCCACATGGCAGAGGGAGGTTTGCTGAGTCGGTGGGGCCGACGTCTTCAAAGTGTCTCTCAGTCCTGAGCTGAGTGGGGGGAGCGGGAGGAGGGAAGAGATGCTCCTTCTGTGTGCAGGTTCAAATCCACCAGGAACTTGCCAGAAAATGTGCTGTCATGGGGCAGCTTGGAGAGGATGGGCCTGGGTCTTCTCATGGCCCTGGCTGGGAGGAATCAGGGCTTCCGACCCAGGCTCCCATCTGTCTCCCCAGCTCAGCGGAGGTGCTGGGAATGGGAGCCCCAGGAGGGTTGGGGGCTGAGCTGCAAATGTCCGGCTGAGGCTGGCCTCTCTCAGCACATGTGATGCATTAGGCCCCGAGGGCTCTCCTGGGATTCTGTTCCCATCATCTCCTCAGCAGCAGCTCCAAGGTGGTAGGAAGATCAAAATGAGCACATTTTTGGACCCCGTGCTGAAGGCTTGTTGGATTGGATTGTCCCCACTGGGGCATAGGTGAGGAGGTAATGTCGGAGGTCTGAGTGAGAAAAAAGGTAAGTGGAACCAGAGTGGGGCTTGCGAGGCTGAGCGACGGGGCAGGGGCTGAGCTCTGCGGCCCAGAGCGCACACCCAGGCCTGAGCAAGACGGGAGCCCGGCTGGCCGGGACAGGAAAGCCAGCACACCAGGGATCCGGAAAAAACTGCAGAATCTCTGCCATCGATCGGCTTGGAGGGACCACGAAGGACCTTCCTCACTCCAGATTCCATCCTGCCGGGGGTGCAGCCAGGCTTTTCCTGGGGATGGAAACCACGGGGGGCCTGGCTGCCAGTTTGAGTTCATGCCAACCCCAGGCTGGACACTGGCGAGCTTTTCCTCTGAGTGATTAATTCTTCTACTCATTTATGTTAAAAATGTATCAACCATCCAGTTCATGCTAAGTGCTGAGGAAACAGACAAATAAGTGACAATTCTTGCCCTTGAAAAAAGACAGATGCATACATCTCTATAGAATAACGAACCACTTATAGCCTATCTTTGTGTTAAGCGATGCTTGGTCGCCCCGAACTCAGGAACTCTCCCCCCATGGCAGACAATATCCCTGAGAATACACAGTCAGGGTCACCAGGTCCTTCCTGGTCCCGAGGAGTCTGTAAGGACGGGGCTGCCTGCCTTCTGAGTTTGCACCCAGTGCGGCACGGCACCCCCAGAATCTCTAGCTCGGGGACATGCCAAGGGGCACAGCATGCTGGCTGGGCTGAGATGTGGGTGCTGGGCAGGAGGCTGGGGGCGCTCCCTGGTTGCGTTCTCACCATCCAGCCCTGGAAAAGTGCCAGAACTGCACACAAGCTTCCTGGACAGCTTGCTCCCAGCTCCAAATGGCTGCCCTTTAGAGCCCTGTGTGATCAGCTCTCTCCGAAGAGCTCAGCCTAGTAGTCCATGGCATCTCTGTTCCCAGGGCCTGGGCATGCACACTAGCTGTGTGCTTCTTTATCTCAAAGACCACATCCTTTCCCCTCTCCTGGACCAGGAGAATTTACCTTGGAGGGGACTTACGGCCAGACAGGGGCCCTTAGGAGAGCCTCGCTTGGTGGGGTCTCTCATAGGCCTTGGCCTGTTGGCTTCTGGGCTCATGGAAGCTGCGTCTATAGAGGTTCCAGGAGCACAGGTCTCATGATGGCTGAGGGACCCCCGCCCTCCGCTTGCTCAGGGCTAGGCAGGAGCCAGGGGGGCTTGCGTGACCCCCAGAGTCAGGACTATCTACTTCTTGTCGGATTACCAGGCTCTTCAGCTGTGATCATGATCCAGGGGAAGGCCCAGAGGACGACTGAACTCATCTTCATAGAGGGGAGAGGGCAAGCTTTGCGAAAAACCCCACCTAAGGCCGCCCTTAGAATGGAAAGCCAAGGTCACGTCTCCGCAAACCAGCCCCATTCAGACACTGTGCTCACTACAAATGGCTGCCCCGTCTGTGATTGCTCACACCTTTTCCCCAGAGCAAATGCCAGGCTTGTTAGAGCCCTCATTTACATTTCATTAGGAGCTGTCAAGCCTGGTGTTGGAGAGTGGAGCTGTTCCATTCCTGAATCCAGAGTTTTCAGGGCAGCACTGGGCCCTAATTCCCCAGCAACCACCTCCGTGCCCTTAGCTCCCCTTCCCAAATCAGAGCCCAGCCTCCAGTGTCAGGCTCGGCCCCAGTCCCTTTGCCCATGCTTTGACTCACTCTCAAAACAAACCTAAAAAGTAGGTATTATCATCTCCATTTTGGATGAGAGGAAGTCAAGGCCCAGAGAGGTTAAGTGACTCATCCCCGGCGACACAACTAGGAAATGGCAGAGATGGGCTGCAAATCTAAGTCAGCCTGCCTCTGAAGTTCATGTTCTTTCATTTCTCCAAGCTGACTCCCAGCTACCCAGGAGACGGGAGCTCAGGTGTGATACTTATCTGTACCAAAGGATCTTAGTGTGGGTCGTGCGGACTCTTTAAAAAATGTGAGAGAGAGGAAGAATGAAAGAGAGGGGGGCGGGGAGGGAGGCTGTGTGCGTGTCTGTGTGTGCTTGGGACATGTTCCCACAGATTTCATCGACTTCTTAATATCCCCCAAATCATGGAGCCCAGTGGTGGGGCTTCTGTCCTAGGAGGCACTCTGTGAAATTGTCAAGGTGTCCCACATCATTCTGTGGAACACAGAGACCTCTGACCTCTGCTTTCTAGAAGGAAAGTGTCACAGCTATCTTCCAACCAGGCATGTAGGGCATACATACTTTGGAATCTCGGGGAGAAGATATGCCTGTGGCTTTACCTCAAAGACAGAGACCAGGGGCTCAGAGCGGTGTGGGAAAGCCTGTTCTCGCCTCTTCGTTCCTGGGAGCTTGCAGAGACAGAGCGGTGAGCTGACTATGAAGAACAGAGCTGTGCCCCCCTCCCTACCCCCCCTCCCCAAGCCAGTTTCTTCTCAGGTTCGGAACAATTTGTGTTTTATCACATTTCCACATGCAAAATGTGTTTCGGCATTTTTCATTAGATTTTTAAAGCTCAGATGGATGAGGGCGAGGTGAGAGCCAGACACCGGGTATAAGAGACAAAGGTTTAGTAATGAGTTCGAAATTTACAAAACACAGAAGCAAATATGGCTTCAATACACGACGTGACCCTTTATAAGGCTGGAAATTACTCTTCAAAAATCATTCTGGCCTGACTTCAGAGTCGAGTGGATGCTGGGATACCACAGATTGACTTTGAGAAGTGGGTTGGTATTGCAGGAATTTTTTAATTTCCTGTAACTCACAACAATTTTCTCCCAGTGAGACTCTAGAGTCACTCCAGCAATGGTGCATTGACTTCGTTTTCTGAACGATCCTCTGCACCACGGGGCTGGTGCCGAAAAACAAAACCCAAGGAAAACTCCCCTAAATGGGATTACCTTCAGAAAATCATTACAAGTTTAGAAAAAGTATTTCCAGGTAAATGAAGGACCAGCTGCTTTGGCTTCTATGTTTTAAAAAGCGAAGTAAAATGGCAACGCTTACACTTCTGAACTGAAAAGAATTTGGGAGAAGCAGATCATTATTAATTATTTTTAATAGCTTCTTAATGAGCCCTTCAAACAAGTTTTTCAAAATCCCCAAAGGTGTCCAATTTGCATGACATGTTTTTACGTTTCTATGCATTTCATTAGCAATGCTCCCCCACCTTCCCTTTTAACCCTAACAGCAAGATAGTATTGCAAGGTAGACCCCCCAAAAGGAAAGAACTTGAATTATTCTTGTAAAAAATTGTTGTGTTCTTCTTCCATTTTAGTGGTGTCTTCCTTGTATCTCAGGGCACTCTTTAGAGTTTATCTGTCTTTTGGAAATCACTAGACAAATCTGTGAGGGAAAAATCGCCTCGGAGGATGGTCTTTGGGAACAGACGCGCTGGGGTGGGGATTTATTAGGCTGACGACCCCTTCTTCTTCCCAACAGCAAATCCATTATAATAATGGGTTCCGGAGCCATCAGCAGGCGAACTGTGGGTCAGGAGGAGCCCGATGTGTGGACACTGAGCAGTCTGCACTCTGCTGCTTTTTACAATGTGTGAAGCCAGGCAGAAAAGCGGCACATTTGATTGAGAACAGAGGACAGTGGCCAAAACCAGCCTCGCCTTTGCTCCCGCTTCCGGGGGGATTCAGGGCCTGGGAGCCCGAGACCGCACTTGGCAGCTCGGGGTGTGGGGCTAAACGGTGGGCCTGAGACCCAGAAAGAGAGAAGGGGGAGCTAATTAATGTTTGGCCCTGTCTGCCCCGCACTGCCCCTTCCCCCCACCCCTGCTCCCAACAAAACGGCCATAAGAATAAATAGCAATGTTAGCTAGAGCTTACCGTGTGCGAGGTCTTGTGATCAGCACTTCGCTTGAATTTTCTCCTTTTTACCCTGGCAGCAAAGTCAGTCCTTTTATTAGCCCCGTTGAACAGATAATGATAATTAATAGCTAACTTTTATTAAGCACATACTACGTGGCAGGCGCTGTACTCTGTGTGTTTAACTCCACGAGCCATCGCAACACCCAAAGGGAACTGTGCTGTTTTTGTGTCCTTTTTGCAAATCCGGGAGGGAAGCCCAGACAAGTTACTCGCCTTGGTCACCCAGCAGATGAATGGCAGAGCTGGGATTCGAACCCAGGCAGTGGGACCCCATCTGTGGTCCTTCTAGACCCATCCTAATTGCCTCTTTCCTGCTTCCCACAGGTCTACATCCCTCTTTTTCTTTGGCCAGGTTTTATTATATGTGCAGCAATATATCTTTGGAGATAGTAAACCCCTGGAAAGTGGGGGCCACGTCTTTTCCTTGCTGTAGCCTCAGCATCAGTCAGCCCTCATGTCTGGCACGTAGCATGTAATCAAAAAGCAACTTTAGTTCTGAACTTGAACATTGGGTAGAATTGTACTTTAGCATATATGACATGGTTTGCAAATAAGGGACTGGTGATTGGTCTGTTGATGTCAACTTGATTGGGCTAAGTGCCGTCCAGATAGCTGGTAAAACTTTATATGTGGGTGTGTCTGTGAGGGTGTTTCCAGAAGAGACGGGCGTTCGAGTCAGTGGAGGAGTAGACGAGGTTGCCCTCATCAATACGAGTGGACGCCATCGAATCCGTGGAGGGTCAGAGCGCAATAAAAAGATGGAGGAGGGCTGAATTGACTCTTTTGCTTGAGCTGGGACATCCATCTTCTCCTGCCCTTGGACATCAGTGCTTCTGGTTCTCAGGCTTTTGGACTCAGACTGGGGCTTGCGCCATTGTCTCCCCTGTTTCTCAGTACTTCGGGTTTGTGCTGACTCTTTAGTGCTGGTTTCCCTGGGTCTCCACCTGAGATGGTAGATCATGGAGCTTCTCAGCCTCCAGAATCACGTGAGCCAATTCCTATAATAAATCTCTCTCTTTCTCTTCCTACACACACACACACACACACACACACACACACACACATTGATTTATACTATTAGTTCTATCTCTCGGAGAACCCTAATATAGGACCCTATATTACTTATTGGATTTCAAGGTGATTTGTCTTTTTTCCTTACCTACTAATGGAAAATTCTCATCTGAAATCACACTCATTAGCACTCAGAGTCTGCTGTGGCAAAATCTTTCCAAAATAGCCCCAAGTATATTTGTGGGATGGAAGGAAGCTAAGTGGGGTACAACTGTATTAAGGCTCAGCATGCAGGAAAAGTTTGAAATAAGGGGACTGGCAGCCTCTTGCCTCCGTCCCGGAATGAGGATGGGACACTGCCAGGCCCTAAAGGGGTTGGGTAGATTTTGTGTGTAGGGACAGAGGAGCAAGGAGAACCGAAGACGAACATGCCAATGCCAGTGGAAATGATGGGGTGTTGGTTTAACACCAACACGCCCATACCTTTTCAACATACCTAGTTTCCAGCAACACAGAACCAATCGATGGCAGTAAAAGTCTTGTGATTGGTGCCTCTTTTCTTATCAGATGTGTAAATTAAGAGAGAATGACTTCCCAGTTGGAATAGGGGCTCACTCAAACCAGATCAGGGCTCTGAATTAGGAAAGGTATTCTGTTTCTTCAGGGTTCTCTGTTCATTTTATTTCACTCTGTGCATGTTTTCTTCATTATCCTACTTTAATTTGTCTATCAACCTTCGAGGTAGGTATTATCCCCATTGCACAGATGAATGAAGTGAGACCCAGAAGGTCTCATTCAGGAGAACTGTTGTCACACGGTAAGCTGGAATTTGAACCCAGACGTCCTGAGGCAAAACCCATGGACCTAATGATGCGTTAGCCGCTCCCTTCAGCCTGCCAGTCCTACCCGTGCTTCAGAAACAGGAAGGGATTCTGGAAGCTTCTGAGTGGGTCTAAAAGGTCACAAATTCCCCAACTGGGCTGGCTGCCTCAGCACCTACCATGTATCTGACATTTCATTATTAAGATGTCTTTGGGCTAAAATATTGCCCTCAGTAGTTTCTTGCTATAAGACACAACAGAAGTGCTCTGGACTCTGTAGGGAGATATGGTATAGTTAGAAGTCTGAAAAGGGGGATAATAGAATCCACCTCATAGGATTGTGTGGCAAATGAAATACCAAATGTAAAACTCTGGCGCAGTGCCATCATTGGCATTGTCATCATCATCACCAGCGTTGCCGTCGTCACTATCATTATCATCACTGTCATCATTGTCATCGTTATCATTATCGTCATCATCACCATTGCCACCATTACCACTGTCATCATCATTGTCATCATTATCATCACCATCATCACGGTCATCATCGTTGTCATTGATATCACCATCGTCATCATCATCATCATTACCATCATCATTGTTGCCATCACCACTGTCATCATCATTGTCATTGTCATCATTATCATCATCAACACCACCACTGTCATCACTGTCCTCATCATCATGGCCATCATCATCATTGTCATCTTCATCATCATCATCATCCTCATCATCCTCTTACATAGCTCCACAAATTTGTTGTGGAGACAAAATGCCCATTTTTTAAAAAATTACTTTATTTTATTTTTTTAGTGTTCCAAGACTCATTGTTTATGCTCCACACCCAGTGCTCCATGCAATACATGCCCTCAGTACCCACCACCAGGCTCTCCCATCACCCAACCCCTCCCCTCCAAGACCCTCAGTTTGTTTCTGAGTTCTAAGTCTCTAATGTTTCTTCTCCCTCCCCTATTTACCCCACTTCCCATTTCCTTTCCTTCTCCTACTGTCCTCTATATTACCCCTTATGCACCACAAGTAAGTGAAACCATGTGATACTTGACTTTCTCTACTTGGCTCATTTCACTCAGCATAATCTCCTCTAATCTAGTCCATGTTGCTGCAAAAGTTGGGTATTTATCCTTTCTGATGGAGGCATAGTACTCCATTGTATATATGTACCATATCTTCTTTATCCTTTTATCTGTTGAAGGGCATCTTGGCTCTTTCCACAGTTTGGTGATTGTGGCCATTGTTGCAATGAACATTGGGGTACATATGGCCCTTCTTTTCATTACATCTGTATCTTTGGGGTAATACCCAGTAGTGCAATTGCAGGATCATAGAGTAGCTCTATTTTTAAATTTTTAAAGAATCTCCACACTGTTGAAATGTCCATTTTTGTTTCCATTTCATTTTAACCAGGCTTATCTAGGGCTTTCCATGTGTCTAGCAAGAGACATTCACATGCTCCTCTGCACACTCCCGTCACTGAATCCTCCCAAGGAGAAAGAATTGGAATCTAGGAACACAGTAGGTGCCCTTTAATTGCTTCTTCTTCCTGAAAACAGAGGGGCTAAGGGGAAATGAGCTCAGAGAGGAGAAGTGACTTGCTTAAGGCCACACAGCAAGCAGGGAAGATAAGTCTGGCCCCTGGTGTCCGCCCTGTCCACTAATTACACCCACTTCTGAGGGCCATTTGGGTGGTTGTGGAAGCTAGATGAAATGATCACATAGAAAGCTCAACACAGTGCCTCATTATTGGGGCTCAGTGACTATTGGTGGTAATGAACATTAGCTTATTTTTGTGTTATAGACACCCTACTCTCTTATGAAAAAACTCTGAGCCCACTGTTGGGTCTTCTGTGGGACCAGACTCTGGGAAGATGGTGACTTCATCATCTGGAATATCCTATTCCTGACCCTTCTTTCCCATGCCTTTGCCTACCGACTCCCCAGCATCTTCCCCACCCTGACAAAACTGCTTCTGGAAGGACTCAGCACCAGCTGAAGAAGCCCTCCAGGGCAGCTCAGCTTATGTCATCTTTTCACAGACAATATCCTGAGGCACACAGAAGGTGGGGACTTGACTACACTCACACAGCTCATTGGAAGGAGAACTCTTGCTGTCAATTGGAACCACTGAGCCCCTTCTCTCCATAAAATCCATCATGTCTAAGGGCAAAAATGGGTCCTACTAAAGTCGTGATTCTTGACCAGGGATGATTTTTATCCCCAGCAGACCCAGGTGACATCTGGGATATTTTTGGTTGTCATAACCCTGGGGATGGGGGTCGATCAGCCGCTGGTATCTAGAGGGTAGAGGCAAAGCATGACATGAAACACACTACAATGCTCAGGACAGCCCTGTAACGAGGGATCACCACACCCTAAATGTCGATAGAGCTGAAGTTGAGAAATCCCATATGAAAGGAATCTCAGAGACTAAAAGGGGACTGAGTTTGCGGACCCAGGGTTCACCATTCTGCTCTCCCTGGAGGAGACAGAATAACACAGAATAATAATAAATCACACTAGGAATCAATTTTACAAAGACCAAGGGGTTTTTAAAAAATATTTTATTTATTTATTTGACAGAGAGGGAGATCACAAATAGGCAGAGAGACAGGCAGAGAAAGAGGGGGGAAGCAGGCTCCCCACTGAACAAAAAGCCTGATGTGGGCCTCAATCCCAGGACCCTGAGATCATGACCTGAGCCAAAGGCAGAGGCTTAACACTCTGAGTCACCCAGGTGCCCGACAAAGGGCTTTCACAAGCATCGTTGGATTCAAGTCTCACAATCAGCCTGAGAAGGTAGGTGTGATGACCGTATAATACAGATATGACATCAGAGTCTCTGTGGGGTGACCTGTGCAGGGTCACAAAGGCAGGAAGGGGGCAGTGGTAAGGCCAGAAGCCAGACTGTCTGACTGCAACGCCCTTTTCATTGACACTCCGGCTTCTCCCCATTCTAGGGCCGTGGCCTCAATGAGATCCACTCGGGGAAGGACGGACCCTTAACTGTTTAGAAGAGAGACAACTTCCCAGCTACCTAAAATAAATTATGCAGTAAATTCCACTTCACCGAGTCTCACTGATCAAAGAAAAAGATCATCAGGAAAAACAAATCCCGGGGCTTGGGAATGACTTTAGGATGGGTGTGAAATTTTAACCAAGACTGTTCAGATGAGCAGGTTTGCAGCGGGGAGGGAGGGCAGTCAGGCTGTGCTCGCACTCGCTGATGGGTCTGTGCACTCCAGGGAGACACAGCAATTGCTCGGAATAAAGACTGGATTCAGTTTCTCTTGGAGGAGTAAGTGCTTCCTGTCCCTGGGCACCCGCAGGCTGCGTGGAGCTGGTGCTCCAACACGACTCATGAAGGCCCAGGAGCTGCTACCTCTCACCTCCTGGCCCTGCGGCCTCCGGACCCAGAAGGGCCTCACTTGTGAGAAGGTTCACAGCATCCCATTCTGGGAAGCCTCCTGCAGGAGCAAAGGGTCAATCCTACGTCATCCATACTTCTCTTTCATCCTCCTGCTTGCCAAAATACTTGCACATGCTTGCAAATGAACTTTGAATGTGATCATAACTAGTCTAACTGATGTTAATGGACTCATTATTTACTGAACACCTTCAATGTGCTAGAGATTCAATGGTGAGCAAAACACATGCGCCCTGGAACTCATGAAGGACATTATTTGAGATGAAGAGAGGTGGGTGTGCATACACGACCAACAAATCAGATCAAATGTGACCCATGTGACAACGGCATCATGGAAGAGATCTGCTGGTAGTTGCAGCATCAGGGAAGGCTTCCTGGAGGAAGGGAGATCTGAGCTAGCATTTAAAGGATGTCTACGAGTCTATCAGTTGGAGTGACTTACCCTACTCTTAGAACTTCTTCATTCAGACCCGGTCACTAAGGTTCTTAGAATACAGGACAGGGCACTATTGGATGGCGTGGGCAGAATGGCTTCCCCCGAACTCTTTCCTGCCATCGGAGGCCTGGTTTGGAGTTAGGCAAGGGTGCCAACAGAAGTGAGATTTTTGTTCATTTTATCCTGCAGTCTGTACAAATAAACTGAGGGTCTGTCGTGTTCCAGCCACCGTGCCGGGCCCTGGGTGTGCAGAAACGTGGAGCGCCCGTGTGGTGGGGAGACAGACCACAGGGTGGTCACAGCGCAGGGAGGTGAGGCACCCCTATTGTCTACTGGACACTCTTCTTGCTCGGAAATACTTGCATGTAGTAAAAGGCGGCACATTTATTAAGAAATGAAAACACGAGTAGTAAATGTAAATGCACTCACAGTAACCAGTAGATGTTATTTCCTGAGCCTAGATTGCCCCCGCCCCCACTCCCTTCCGAGGAGCCTGCTTGTCTTTTCTTTAGTTCAGAACTTGGTGAAGCTTTCTGAGTCCCTGGCCTTGCCCTGGCCCTCCCCCGCCTCCGGGGCACTCATCGCAGCTGAAGGCCATGCTGGTGTCATGCCTGGTGAATGTCCACCTCTCTCACCAACCCGCAGGGTTCTCGAGGGGAGGGACCAGTTCTGATTTGCATTCTCAGGAATGCCTGGCATACAGTAGGTGCTCCATACATGTTTACTGGGTGAATGAATAATACGTAGACACTGTTGATATGACCACAGGGAGGAGGTTGGATGGTTCCTCCTCTTTTTCTCTCAGAAACCGTCCAGTGTCCTCTCGGGTGCCTCTTGCTTTTAACCTCCCTAAACATTCCTAGGGGCTGATTTGAACGGCTCTGATCATCAGGGGAGGAAATCGAGGCGTGACTCCACATTCACCTGTCAGTGGGGCTCCGCTGGGTTGAAGATGTGATTTTTTTTCCCCTCTAGTTTACAAATTCTGTGTGTTTCTGGAGCCTTGGGGGGAAAGGCCTCACTTCGCAGCCCACGGAAGCAAGGAGAGGCCTCAGTTATCTGCGTGCACGTTACCCGTTCCTGGCGGAGGATTAGAAGACTCCCGCCCAAATGGGCTCCGTGATGGATGCGGAGAAGCGACCAAATGTCCCTCATTAATCACCAGCTCCATCTGGCTCCCTGCCTGATGGTTTTCAGCTGACTTGAAAAAGACCCAATTAGATGAAAACATTTTGACAATTTATCTTGTGGCATGAATAGGTCCAGACTGAGGCTATGATTTCATCAGCAGGGAGGGAGGAAGGGATCGGGATGTGGGTCACGCACAGAGCTTGGGGAGGCGTGGGGGTCTCCCCCAGAAACCTTCCTGTGAAGCCGGAGGGCAACCTGCCTCCCTCTGGCCGCTGACCTTGTGTGTCCCAGGGCCGGCGGGAACCGCGGGAGGAGCAGCATCATGCGGTCCCGGTGCAAAAGGCCTGAGGAGATGGACAACCAGCGAGGACTAAACAGTTGAGCGGCGTGGCATGCGCGTGTTGAATGGAAACCAGAATTAGAAGTCAAGATGTGACAAAAGCCAGGCCTGTTCCAGCTCTCACACTAGCAAGGTGCCTGGGGACCTCGTGACTCAGACCTCCTGGTGGTGTCGGCCTCGTGACTCAGATCACCTGGTGGTGTTGGGTCCCCGTGAGTCGGGCCTGGCAGATCCCGAGAGAGTCCCACACTCTCCTTGCAGAGCTGGGAGCATGTCAGTGTCTCGGGTATGGGCATCCACAGTGGGTAGTTGTTTCCATGAGATCACAGCTCTTAATTCTTAAAAACCACGTTTTAGCCACTGCCTTGAAGGTCCTCGTGCAGAACTCCCAGCACGTGGACGACGACCACCGCCTAGGATTTGTTCCCCCGCTCTGTCCTCAGCATCTGGAAGCTGCCTGAGGACTAGAAAAGCAAATTAGGATGTCTCTCCCACCAAGTTCATGTCCGCAGCCTGCTGGCCAGCATGGGCAGCCTGCCAGGCCAGGGAGGGCCTCGGGTGGGCCAGCCTACCACTGTCCTTTCAGGTCACCTGAGCTCAGGCTCTAGGATGAGAGGGCCTGCCCGTGGCCTCCCCAGAGAGGGCTGGGAGGCAGACAGGCTTCTCCCCATGAACGGCTCAGCCCCCTCTGCACTCACAGCTCCCCATCCCGGGAACATCCGGCAGAGAGAGGCTCTGGCCCTTCATGAGCACAGGTAAAGCTGGACTGTTTCCACAGCCTGTGTTGTTGCATGCAGGCATGGACCCAGACACACGCACACGCACACACACACACACACACACACACACACACACACACACAGTGTTCCCACATCCTCTTAGCACCCTTTACCCACTTCCTCCTCCTCTTCATGTATCTCTTGTTCACATTCCCTCCGCTACCCTGTTCACGGGTGTGCTTGTCACCCATGTACACCCACCATACTTATAAACATCATGCCCCCTTCTCTCCTCCCCCTACCTCACACACAGACACAGGTGTGCACACACATGCACAGAAGAGCAGGTCATCAGGAGACCCCAACTCAGATGCCTCTCAATTCCTGTGCACCCACATGCTCCCATTTGCACACATTTGCATGTACACACATGTGCACTGAACATACATGTAGTCTTCATTCAGGCACACCTGGCAGGTGACCAGGCATGGCTGGTGTCCTAGAGAGAGCCCATGTGTGCAGGGCCAGATACCAGAAGTCTGATGTGTGGAGCTCTGGCTCCCAAGGAGATCTGCCAAATCCCTCCTTGACTCTAGGCTCACTCTTATTGACCTGTCTTCCTGGGACTCTCGGCAATGCTTTTTTCCCTCCATTTCCATTTTATTCTATGGGATTTTGTTGCTTGCCTGTGTCTCTCTGGCTGAGTTTGTCTTCATCCCTAGGACTGAGATCCTCTTGGGGCTTTTATGCCTGTCCTCAGCCCAGCTCTGAGCTTGAGGGTCCTTCTCCCTAGAGCCCCCCTTCAGGAACCTGAGTATATGTCGGCACTTGGGAAGGTTCCCATCCAGCATGCTGGCAGGAGTGCATGACCTACTGCCAAGGGCACATGGGTCGGGTTCTCATCCGTGGGGAACAAGTCTCCATCCAAATGGTGAGGATCTCTGAGGAGCTCAGTGACCAGGAAGAAGTCTTCTGCAGCTCCTGATCTACGAGCCTTACTTAGGTGTCACTAAGATGTGACTCCTGCCCACCTAGACCATCTCAGTGGTCACAGTGTTTTAGCAAATTTGGTTCATGCATGACTTAGAATGTGGCCCCTCCCCCTGTTTTTGCAAATAACAGAAACCCAACTCAAACAGGCTTGAACAATATCAATTGGCTTAGGTAATTGCCAGGAGGAGGAGGGGGACTTCTGGGACTTTGGACAGCTGTCTGATTACCTCTTCCCCTCCCCACGGACATTTCTGGGTTGGTCTTGTGCTCTCAGACACCTCCACGTGGCTGGTGACTCAAGAGACAAATCCACAGATTATTTTAGGAAGAAAAGCTATTCCCCTCTCTTCCTAGTTTAGAAAAAATGAAGGAGACCTTTGATTGGCTCATTTCGAGTCACGTGTTATGCCTAGGTGTAATCACTATTTCTAGGTGAGCTTCTACCGTGAGGGATCCATCCTGGGTACGACCCACTTACCTGGCCAGGTGGCAGAATCTGTCCTCATCGAGATCCCCGAAGGAGGAACAGTGGGGAAAGAAACCATGCGCGTTTGTTACAAATGGTCTCTGATGCCCCCTGCCCGCCCACCTAGGACGTGGACAATAACAACAGTAAGTCATTGGGGATCTTTTCTTGCCATCATTATCTCAATTTGCAAGCTCCTTGGCAAGCTTCTGTTCTAAGACTCATTCCTCCAAACCCCTAAAAGAGGCTTCCCTCCATCCCCCTAATCCCAAGGGATGTGGGGGACTCTTCTTGGGGGCACAGCCAAGAGGAACTAAATGGAGGCCTGTTTATGAAACTTAGTTGGAGGCCAACCTCAGCCTCTGAGCCCTTCCTGTATGCACGTTCCCTGAAACGCCGACGGTGGTTTGGGGGATTTTTGCTTACCTGGGATCCCTCTGGGACAGGAGCTGGGCTGGTCAAGTACCATGTCGTCACTGGTTGGTTCAGGGGTCAGCTAGGCACAGAACTCCCCTGTCCTCTTTTTTTTGATCTCCATGTGCATTTATCAGTCAAGGCTCTCCGTGGAGGCTGACTCTTGTGTTGGTGAAGTTGGAAAGTGGTCAGCATTAAACTCCCCTTAGAAACATGAACCTCTCCAGCCCCCAGGATCCTGATGGGTGACCTTTCCCGATAAGTCCGTTCACCCAGGGAGAGTGTTACCTATGGGATAGTGCACCATTTGCCCTACTTCTCTCAAAGGATTTGACTAATTGGATAAGTAACAATGATATAAATGACGATGATGTTATGACATAATGATGCATGGTGATAATACCAGTAAATTCGGCCACTCTAAACACTTCCTACGTGCCAGCGACTGCATTTATCTCTGTTTATACAACATCATTGAAAACTGAAACGCTAGTCCTGTGAGGTTCCCGTTTGACAGACAAAGGGATCCGAGGTTCAGAGAGGTTGAGGAACTCCTTGGCGTTCACATAGCTAGACCAAAATTTGAATCCAGATTTGTTTGATTCTAAAGCCTCTGCTTTTGACTCCTGTACCATAGCTATACTTGAAGAGTCAAAAACTGGAAGCCACCTAAAGGTCCATCAATAGGGGACTGATGATATCCAAACCCTGAAATATGAAGTTGCTCCTTAAAAATAATGTAGGCCTGCGTGTCCTGATATGGGAGGATTTTGAAGACAGTGGGCAAATGAGAAAAAACAAGATAAGTAAGATAAGTAAGAGAATACGTAGAGAATAGTTTCATTTAGGTAGGTTCCAACTGCACAAGAAGCCTGTGGAACTTCATATATTCCTGCTCCTGGAGAGAAATAGACCAAAGAAGGTGCTGGTGGAGAGAAATTGACAAGAAACACACACCACCTGGGGAGCAAGCACTGCTCTGGGGAGGGAAGTGAGTTTGGGTGAGGGCCAAGGTTCTTTGGCTTGATCTGCATTTCTGGAACTTTTTAGATGAACTTGGTTTCCTGCATTCCCTGCATAATTCGAGAGAGGAAACTTCTGTCCTGGCTGGGAGTTTGTTTGACTGTCTGGGTTGACATCCTGGTTCTGCCCTTAGGAGCTATGTGACCCCACGCAAGTAAGTCACTTATCTCTGTTTCTATATCCGCAACATGAGAATAACAGCCAGGACCACCAGCATCAAAACAACGATGACTACTACTACAGTAATAATAATAATAATAATAATAATAATAATAATACACTTACATATCTCATAGGATTAATATAGGGATTTCTAATTTTAGCACTGCTGACATTTTGAGGGGCTGTCCTGCCCATTGTTGGATGGCCAACAGCATCCCTGTCTTACATCCACTAGAGGCTAATAGCACCCCCTTACCATAAAAATGTCCCCTGGGAGGGGGTAAAGTAGCCGCAGTTGAAAAACACTGGGTTAAAGTGACGGTAAGAGGAGTTCATGCATGTAAAATGCTGAGGACCTTGCTGAGCACCGGAAGCTCCTGTTAATTTAAGGGAGGGAGAAGATGCCTGGGGGTGACTTTCTCAGCCAGCCAAACATGGGTGTAGGGGAAGAGTTCTGGGTAGGAAGGCAAAGTGCCTGGGCTCTGCTTCTGCCCCTGCCCCTCAGTGTGGGGAACATCAGGCTCACCTCTTGGGGCCTCGGCTTCCTTACGTGGGATAAATTCAGGTCCCCAGGGTGTCCTCCGCCTTCTCTCAGGGCAGGAGGCAGTGGAAGATCCGGGCCCTACCCCCTTCCGTCCGTGGCGGCCTGGGCTGCTGGCTTGGCTGTCTGGGAATCCTGTTCAGACGTGGCCCCCTCCCTCGCTCCACAACTGGGGAGCAGATGCTGCCCCATGAGGCTGTTGCCCAAGCACAGGTGGGACCACCTGCCACAAGTTCCTTGATTCTTGATCGTCCTACAATCACTTTTGGCCCCGAAACAATTTGCCGGGTGAAGGGAGAAAAAGGCCTGGAGGGAAGGGAGGAAGAAAGGGCGGGAGTAGGGGGTGGTTCAGGGTTAAGAATGGCCTTTGAAGTTTGCAACCATCTTATATAAAACATCCTCAGTCATTCTCCATTTGGATGATGTCAGGAGAGCACATTACCATCCCGAGATCAAATGCAACAGCAAGAATCACTTGTACCTCACCAGGCTACAGTCATATATCAAGTATTCCAGGCACACGCAATTCGTAACTTTCCCCGAAACAGATTGATATTTTCCTCTTCCATTTTCTGGGAAGAAGACATCTGACTTTGCTTTGAGCACAGTTTGGGAGGTGGTGGGGAAATTAAACCAGTGCCCATTGTCTTTGCACGATGCCGGTCATGCAGCTGACAGCATGATTCTTTTTATTCTCTCCTTTGTGTTCCCTTGGTGATAGGCGGTTCGTGATCAGAGCTATGCAGGGGGTGAGAACTCCACACTGTTTGCTCAGGCTTTCTGGAATTTGACCCAAGTCATAAACAGAGTGGGAAGAGTTTAATATTATTATTATTATTATTATTATTATTATTATTATTATTATTAAATCTCTTGTATGTTCTTGTCTTTCCTTTTTCCTTTTTGGTTATTTGGAACTTGTATGTTCCTAGTGTAGGGGTGCTGGAGTAATTCACTCTTTCCTGAAGAAGCAGTAAAACTGGGGGGAATGGGTTTTTTTCTTGGCTTGGCCCCCTTGAGAACTGCAGATTATTAGACCCGGAAGACCCCTTATGAATCAGCAGGCTCAATGCTTCCGTTTTATAGATGAGGAAGTGGAAGCCCAGAGAGGGAAAATGATCGGCCAAGGTCACACAGCCTTGCCTCTGAGCAATGTGCTCACCAATCTGGGTGCCACTTCTCTTTATTTATAAGCAGGGATAGCTCTTCCAGCTCATTTCACAGAGGCCAGTGTCACAAAGCCCCAGAGAGTAGAAGTCCTTCCGGTGATCGCGGTATGCTGCCCCACGCAAGGCGCTCACCCTCCTGGTCAGGAAGGGTCAGGAGCCGAAATGGTGAATCGAAATGGAAATGGTTTTACCGACTTTTCTGCTTTCTGGCTCTCTTCATCGTCCTACAAACGTGTGATGACTGCTGAGAGTCTGAACTTGAAGCAAGTGCAGGCAGATTTCTGCGAGTCCTTTGTGAGCCTGGGTCACTGTCCGTCCAGCGGCACGAGGCAGGCGGGAGATTCAGAGGCAGATCCCGGCCCCTCGACACAGAGTGAACAAGAGCGTAGGCCAGCGCTGATCCTGCCCCGAGGGCCTCGGGTGTCCGCAGCCTCTCCTCATGGAGAGGGTCATCCCTATCAGTCCCCCTGTGCCCTGCAGTCACGCATGGGGCTAATATCCGTCGTGGCCTTGACGCCAGCCTGGCACCCAGCCTCGAACACAGCAGGCAGCTGAGCTCAGGGGTTTGCGTGGGCTCAGCAACCAACTGCATGGGTTCATACCCCAGCATGACCAGTTACTAGCTGTGTAAAGTTGCCTAAGTTATTCAACCTTTCTGAGCCCTGGCTTTCAACTCTGAAAGGTTTATTAGAAATTATAATTGAATGCACATATAAAAGAAGACATGAGATGTGTGAGTCAGTGATGAATCCCTGGGAACTCACTACCCAATCTAAACAGTACGCCTTTCCCTGTACCTGTGCATCGATGGCCCTCTTCCTTCAGTCCCCTGCCTCTACCACAGAAATAACCAGGATCCTGAAATGTGTCTGCAGTTCTAGTCCTTAAAAACAAAACCAGCTCTTTCATTACTTACATATGCATCCCTAAATAACGTCTAGTTTATTTTTGCTTGTGGGTTTTTTTTTTTTTTGAGCTTGGGAAGGTTGTATCATACTGTAGGAGGTCTGTGTGACTTGCATTTTTTTCCCGCTTAAAATTATAGTTCTAAGATTCATCCTTGTGATTGTGTGAGGCTGTGTCTCATCTGTTTTCTCTGCTAGACACTATCCCGTTGTCTGAATATACCAAAATTTATTCAGTCTCCTGATGGGCATTTGAGTTTTATCCAGTTTTCCCCCACAATTATTAATCATGCTTCTATGAACATTTTAGTGTGTGCCTTCTCCTGCACGTATGTGTGAGTTTCTACAGCACAGGGCTATAGAAGTGGAAGGGCTGGGTCTTAGGGAATAGAAATATTCAACTTTATGGGACAGCATCAAATTATTTTTCAGGATGCTTGTACCCAAATCCTCCACTTTTCATTTGTATGTAGGGGCCAATCTCATAGGACTGCTGCCAGAATTAAATGCATGAAAAACACATGAACATTAACACAGCACCTGTACATGGACTGGAGATGATCAGGGCATGGGATCTCTGACTGGGCTGGCTCCATTCTCTAGCCAAGTCTGGGAAAGAACTTACCATCGTCAGGAGTCCATTTTCCTACTACTCAGTATGAACACCTTACTGGAGCGAGCGTGCCCTAGGGCTCTTACTCTAGGTCAACCACTGTGAGTTCTTTTGGTCCACACAGAGCCTTGGTGGTGAGTTCAGCTGCCTGCTCTTTCTCCCACGGGGCTCTTTCTCCCACTGTGGCTCAGTTAGAACAGCCCCTGAAGGTAATTTCCAGTAGACCAGCACTTCTCAAATTTTAATGGAGAGCCTGCAAAAATGGAGATCATGATTCAGTTGGTAGAGGGCAGCTTGGAGATGTTTATATTTCTAACTCGTATGTTAGAAATACTCAATGTAGGCTGACGCTACTGGTCATGGGTGGCGGGTAAGAGTGACCCCCTAGCTGAGCCCTGGTGGAAGGCCCTGGTCAGCCAGGCTATGGCTTGGGAAGATGTGGCCAGGCCTAGGAGCAAGGCCTTGTAAAGGAGCAGCCTATAAGTTGGTAACACCTGTTAGGGTCCACGGTTCCTCCAGGAATTCTTTCAATGAATTTATGAAGAGTTGCACCTGGTATTGTTAGGGGGTCATCTGAACTGGGTGGCCCCAACTATTTGGTGTGGTCCTTGCCAGGATGTTGCAAAGAAAACTGTAGGGAAGCAGCTTCTCATTGCTGGTCAGGACTCCATTGTTGGGTGAGACTCCCATTTTTTCCCATCCATATTTTCTTGGACTCCAGGAAAGCATGGACCTGACTCAGCTTCAACTCCCACGTCTTGTGCAGGAATTCCGAAGCTGACCGGCAGAGAGCGAGAGCGCAGGGATTGCACAAAGATACGGTTAGGAATGTGCACCTTTTTCTCTTAGCCCGAAGCTGCCCTCTGCCCCATCTCCAGGTAAAATCATCACTTTGCTTTTCAAAGCCAAGAACTTCTTCTAATATTCCAAGCACAGGGCATGTCTTCAGAAGATACATGCGGCCAAACTCTTGTTTTACTCTGAACTCAGCATATTGGGCTTTAGGAGATTTAATTATTTTCATTTTTTTTTTTTTTTAAGTGGAGGCTGGTGCTTTTCCCTCATCCCCATCTTTGCTGTTGACAGCCAGACACCCAGGAAAGCGTGCAAACACAGTTAGCCATGCTTGTTGCCAACGATATTTATCACTTTTCAGCACTCCATGTGACTCCTAAATGAGACATTCAAGTTCACCTAAATGAGGCGGGCTTTGCTTCTTGTTTGAAGTGAAGATTTCCAAGCAACATCTGACATCAGGATAATGATGACTCAGATTTCCCGACACTTAAGCCCAGATCCACACATCCAAACATCTAAGATGATGCTCCGTGATATGTGAGTTCAGTTCTGCATCCAACTCCAACAGAATGCTCACCTTGGGGCATCACCAAAAGCCTTACATGATGCCGCAGTTCTGGAGGTCTTGAATAAGAGCTCCCCCTCAGCAAGGAGGAGTGGAAGGACCTCTAAACTGGGTTGGAAGAGCTCAGCTCTACCCCAGCAATGCTGACAAGCGGCTCGGCTCGCCTATCCCAGGCACTCTCCTTGCCCCTCTGCATTGTGGTCTGGCCATTTGAAAAATTATCAGTCATTTCAAAACATTTTGTAAAACAAAGAACCCTTTGGTCAAAGTCTTAGATGAAGCAAGTATAGGAGTCCCCGATTTCCACCTGCTCTGCTCTCCTCAAACAAAAGAAGGTCACTCTAAGAACCACACAGATTCTACGAAATAGAATTTGAAAGCCATGGAACTCGTTGAGCCCTGAAAGTCCTTTTACCTTTGCTGGCTGATAAACCTCGTTCTTGGACTTCTAACCTCCAGAGCAATGACAAAATACTTTTCTGCTCTTGAAGTACCCAGTCTGTGGTCCTTTGTCAAGACTGCCCATGGAACTAATATATTGAAGATGGGGGAACAGCTTCCCATATGGGTCACCATTTTAAGGAATTCTATTTATCCCACTCTACAGTGCCTAGGGAACATTGTGTATCTCCTCTCTGAGCCCATATTCTTTGCAGGAGAGATGCACCTGCTTTTCCAAGGAATACAGCCCTGTCCTTGGGAGGGTAAGTGGCATATTCTTGGGTTTGGCTGTGTCCGGTGGGGAGTCTGGGTTCAGCAGGCATCCACAGGTGCGGTCATGGTGGGCCTGGTGACCAGAGCCCCAGGAAGATCTCCCTCTGGCTCTTGGTCTGTGAAAGTCTGGCCACAGGAACACTTAAGGCCTGCTGTGACTATAACCCAGGTTTTATTTTTTCCTGATCAAATCGTGCTAACCTAGCGCCCATAGTAATAATAGTCATCAGTGCTGGAGCTGTGTGAAACTAGCAATTTTCACTTCACAGGAATTTGTCTGGGAAAATAACAGTTTTTCACCTTTGGAAACTGCCATTTGGTTTCATGAAAAATTCAAGGTGAAAAGAAATGTAAGAGAATATTTTCCATTTTTCACAAACTGGGCTTTGGGAGAGGTGGGAAGTCTCTTCAATCTCGATGGTGAGAGGGTTCACCTTGGCATTGACTGGAAAAGAAGTGGGGGTTGGTAGAAGATGAAGGGGATGTGGCACCACTGACGGTCTTCCAAGGGCCCCAGAGGGGTGTGTGTGTGTGTGTGTGTGTGTGTGTCGGGGGTGGGAGGGAGATGGCAAAGTGAGGGCAAGGCATATAGTGGTAGAATGAGATGTCACATCCTTATACTTGTAGAATTGGAAGTTTGCTAGAAGAGGCAGAATTCCTGCCCAGGAAAACAGTGGTGGGGCAGGCAAAGACACAAGTTAAAATACAAAGCATGGTTTTAAAAAAAGAAATGCCTACTGAACTTGTCAATATGACTCAAGAACCTTAAAATTGCTCTTCTGAGAAACTATCCTAAGGAAATAATCAGAAATGTCATCAAGGACATTGGCACCAAGATCTTCTCTGCAGACTTATTTATCCAAATTTGGTACCAGCCTAAACTGTAACAGTGAGAGGGATTGTTTCAATAAGTGATGATCCAGCCCTGGGGGCCAGGAATCTATGGCCATGGGGCCAATCCAGCTCCCCATCAGTTTTTGTAAATAAAGGTTTATTGGCACACAACCGTGACCATTCCATTGCTTACTGTCTGGGGCGCTGTGGCACTCCCATGGCAGAGCTGAGTAGTTGCCACAGGGACCACATCACCAGCAAAGCCTAAAATATGATGTGGACCTTTAATAAAACATTTTCTGACTCTTGATTAAGCCATATGAAAAAATGCCATGCAAACATTAAAAATGATATTAGTAAGGACTTTTTTATTATGGAAAAATGCATATGTCATAATATAAAGTAAAAAAGTAGGATGTGGGGACTCCTGGGTGACTCAGTCAGTTAAGTGTCTGCCTTTGGCTCAGTCATGATCCCAGGGTCCTGGGATTGAGTCCCGCATTGGGCTCCTTGCTCAACAGGGAGCCTGCTTCTCCCTCTGCCTGCTGCTCCCCCTGCTTATGCTCACTCTGTGTCTGACAAATAAATAAAATCTTTAAAAAAAAGGAAGGATGTGAATTTTTGATATTAATAATAGTAACTAACATTTGTTAAGTGTGTATGAAGTTCCCAGTACTGTTAAAATGACGCTCACAATAACTTCTTAATAATAATAAATGCATATGGTATAATACTGTGCAAAGAAAAGCAGGATATAATGTTGATATTAGTAATAATCACATTTATTAAGCACATGCTAAACTCTAGGCGGGGTACTCATCACTTTATGTATTATTTCATTGAGGCTTCAAAGAACTCCACTTGGAAGCTATTATTTACAAATCAAGAATGGAAGATACAGAGAGGTTAAGGAGTTTACTTCCGGGACCTATCTGGTTAGGGAAGGAGCCTGAATTCAAAGATAGGGAGTGTGTCTCTACACAGAGAAAGGCCTAGAAGGAAATGGGGCGAACTATTAGCACGTGTATATGAATGGTGGGGGGAGAAGAGCTGAAGAGTTAAGGTGCTGTGAACCGAAACTTGGAAAATCACAGCCCACACAAGTGGGGTGCTGCTTTCTCACGTAGCAGGAGATTGAGACAAGCCTCCCTCCCTGGACGGGAGGCTCTCCGACCCCACGGGAGACGTGCCTATGACCAGCCTGAACATGTGAGCTTTGTCTTCAAGGTTTCACCTGGGTCTCAGGGTGCTGGCCCCACTCGCCGGGTCATTTCCTGCAGAAAGAGGGGTCTGGGCAAAGGGCTAATGGTGTAAGTTGACTGAGTCAAAGGACTTTACTCCAACTTCCAAGCAGCAACTTTCGCTTGTGCCTCCTTGACAGAAATGGGGTCATGTGATTGTCCATGGTGGCAAAGGAGGCTGGGAAGTGAAGTTTTCTAGCCAGACACATGGTGGCCCTGAGCAAAATTGGGATTTCATGAGGAAGGAAGAAGGAAAGAATGAATAATTGGGAGTCAGTTTGCAGTGTTAGCCGCATGGATGGTCGCTAATTCATCCTTTTCCAGAATTTTCCTGAATAAACCGTGCTGAATCTGAAGGCATCAGGACTGAAGACAGGCATGGTGTCTTAGTCCATTTGGCCTGCTGTCACACAATAGCATAGACTGAGTGGGTTATAAACTAAGGAAATTTATTTCTCATAGTTCTGGAGGCTGGGAAGTTCACGATCAAGTGCCAGCAGATTCAGTGTGTACTGAGACTTTCCTGATTCAAGGACAGTAGACTTACGCCTGGGTCCTCCCATGGCCGAAGGCATGAAAGAATTCTATGGGGTTTCTTCTTTTAAGGGGGCATACACATTAAATCTATAGCAGGTAAGGAAATCAGTGGAGGGTTCTTGAGGAGGTGCTTTGGTTCATGGGGTAACTGGTGAACTGGGGAGCCTCCAGCTTCCTTTGTTCTACAGGGAGCCTCAAGTTTTGAGGGGTGTATAAGAGGCCCAAGCCGATCTGCTAGATTGGCTTCTCCTACCTTGTGCAGGGACGTGGAGCCCTGGGATCAGCCCTGCCTCCATGCAGGCCTGTGGGCAGGGCGAAGGCACATGGACTCAGAAGGCCATCGAGGCCCACTGAGAGAGCCAGGAGTCCAGGAGTCTTGGCAAAGATGAGTTTGGAAACTATAGGGGGTAGGATTTCACATGCATGAAACAATGTAGAGGGCCTTGGAATGCACAAGTTCAGGACAGGGTCCTCAGGTGGAAGCTTCTGGATTTGAGTCAACTCCAGGTACTTGTTTTGCGTGTGTACCATCAAGACAGCATCGCAGCCCCTTCCTACCAGATTTCGGTCACCTGTGCCCTACAGACCCTTTTGCATTGAGGTGTAAATGGCTGTTACCAGACCCCTTCTTGAAAGCAGGTGCCGAGAGAGCAAAGGTGGGGGAGGAGGAGGGAGAGCCCAGCGGTCGCTGCCTCTACGAGGGGGTGAGAAGCCTGGAGCCGACGCTTTGCCAACGGTGCCACTTAGTATTCCCACCTGTCAAATGGGAATGACGGTTACAGAAAGCCCAGAGCAGGAGATAGTCTGATACAGCCCGATTACAGCAGGTAGTAAATAAGTGTCCGCTCCCTTCCATCCTTTGCCTGAAGGGAGTGAGAGTGGAGGGACTGAATGTGGCGTCACTGGTCCCAGACTCAACAGACTTCCCAAGGGCTGACCTCACCAATGGGCCCTGAATTCCTTTCTTTCTCAAAGCACCAGGTCTTCAGGACTCACCACGGACTGACGGGGTGGCGCGACCCTGTCTGCTAGGGCCCACCTCTAGGGCGCAGGGGACTTTCCACAGTTCCTGCTAAATCGCTGTGGCAGCTTGGGACAGGTTGCTGGGGTTTCCTGAGCGAGCCCCATGGCCTCAAGGCTGCCAGTGCAGGGGAGAGAGGCTTCGTGTGCTGGCCACGAAAACTCAAGGCTTCTTCCCATTAGCTGGGTCTTTCGTTCATGCAGAAAATGAGACGTGATAGCAAAAGCACATGGGGCTCAGCGGTATTAGGCAGCCTTTATGGGCCTGGCAAGTCCTGGCTCCGAGGGGCGGGACCTCCTTTATCTGACACCTGTGGTAACTTTCTGATGATTAGGTGCCTGGGCCCCGGGCCTGGCCGCTTTCTGAGGACACAGAAACACCTCTCTTTCTAGACAGGGCCGGGAAGTGAGGCTCTTCTCCGGGGCTGCCGAGTCCAGAGGGCATGTCATACGGGGCCCTCACACCTGGCTTGGTCATCACCCAGGAGTGTGCAAAGTCTCCCGGAGCTGGGATGCCTGGACCCGCTCTGCCCCAGAACCCCGCCGGTCGTCCTGCTCCTGGCCCAGCTCCTGGAGACGAACGTAGCTCTCAGATAGAGCCCTCCAGCTCTAGCTCACGCTGCTTTTCCTGGGAAACCCTGGAGGCCCGGCCTCCCGAGGACCCGAGGAGGAGAAACTGACCATTAGGAACGAACCTCATCAATGTAAACGCTGCATCTGGCAATGTGAGTCAATGAGTGACCATGTGGTATAACTGTGAATATAGATATAATCATGAAACATAACTCCCGCATAGAAAAGTACAAAATACAGACATTTACATGCTAATAAAACATCGTAAGCTAACACGTAGCTTCCATGTAGGTTCCACTCCGTGTAGCCCAGCGGGCCCCTATGCTCCCTCCCGACCATGGCCACAGCCGTCTCGTGCAGCCGTGGACCCTATTCTCTTATAGATGTCACCTTCCTGCTTTCCTTTTTTGTTTTATCACCTAAGCAGATGTGCCTAAGGCCTGGTTTTTGAACTTTACAGAGCTCATGACTTATGAATTCAGCCGTGTCTGGCTTCTTCTATCCAACAAGCTATTTGTGAGACTCATCTAGACTATCAATAGTGTATTTTCATTTTTAAAAAAAAATTATTTATTTATTTGACAGAGAGAGAGAGATCATAAGTAGGCAGAGAGGCAGGCAGAGAGAGAGGAGGAAGCAGGCTCCCCGCTGAGCAGAGAGCCCGATGCGGGCCTCGGTCTCAGGACCCTGAGATCATGACCTGAGCCGAAAGCAGAGGCTTTAACCCACTGAGCCACCCAGGCGCCCTATTTTCAATTTTTTATCTAACTATTCCACAATGTTATTTGTCTGTTCTTCTATTGATGGACATTTGTGCTGTTTACAGTTCAGGTTTTACAATGCTGCTGCTCTGAACACTCTTACCCCTTGTTCCTGAGTCGGTACAGCATTAACCTAGGAGGGAAATCTCAGCATCATGGACACGCACTCCTGACTTTAGTAGATACTGATGAGAGTCGTTGTGCCCATTTACACGCCCGGCGGCAGTGCAAGGGAAGTCCCACTGGTCCACAAATTCTCCAACACTTTGTGCATCAGTCTTTTTAACTGGAGCCCTTCTGGTGGGTGTGCAGTGATGTTTCACTGTGATCCCAGAGACATTCTACATGATTCTATTTGTTCTGCAGAAGCACAGATTGGTTTTCTTCAGGTTGATGGATTCCCATGATATGAAGTGAGGCTTCTAGCAAAACTTAACTGGTTGGTCAGCATCGGGGGCACTTGGTATCACTGCTGTTCACACACAGGAGTAGACAGCTGTTGAGGATTTCCTGGGCTGAGCTGCCTCGACTCGTAGGAAAAGTGGTCCTGAGAAGCTGCCTTATGCAAAATCATGTGGGTGTTTGGCTTCCGGATCACAGCTCAGGGGAGCCCCTGGGCACAGATGACAGCCTGGCTGCTCGGTGGCCCTCTGCCGGTTCTTCCCCCTCGTTCCAGCCTTTCCTGTCCTCTTCTCGTCCAGACACTCTCAGTCACCTGAGTGACCTGGGCACTGCTACCAGTCAGAGCTGATGCTTCCTGGGTGTCTGTCTGGGCTTCGGTTTCCTCTGTGGGGAGAGGGGCACCTGGAGAGATGGAGGTGACGGGGTGTGCAAGCTTTGGCTCTGAGCCTGGCCCAGCACAGCGGCTTGGTTCCCAGACTGAGACAGTGGGGTGGCAAGAGACATACGTGGGGTGCATAATTTAAGGCCCACTGTCCAGTGCCGCCCCTGCTCTTGCCCGACCTGAGAGGGAGTTCCTGCTTATATTGCCGCCTTTGGCAGCTCGCTCACCTCCTCCTCATCTGGGCCCTACTCCACAGTGATGACCTGCCGGTCCCCGGAGCTCTGCCTTCTGCAGAGAGTGCTTTACGAACTACTCATTGTGAAACCAGCAATTCCAAACCAGCGGATTCCAAAACACAGCATTCATATAACAGGAAGTGAAAGAGGATAGAAAATATTAAAGTTCATCTGCTATAATTCAGGAACTGGGTCTTAGTGATGCATCTATATGCACGCACCAGGTCATGGTGTGAAATGCACAGGCCACCGCAGGTTGCGGTGAAAAGGAGTTTCGAAAACTGCCACAGCATCAAGTCTACATTATTGATGGTGCCCAGAACACTGCCCACACCTTCTCTGCCCCCCATCAGTTGCCAGGTTACCACTGTGCCCTGACTTCCCCCAAGCAGAGGCATTTCCTGCTGCTTGGTGTTGCCGCCATGCCTCACGCACAGCAAGGCAGGACAATACTGACCAGCAGAGCCAGATCGCCTGGGTTCAGATTCCAGCCTGTCTCTTACTAAGGATGTGACTGGGGCAAGTCGTTTGTGCAGCCCGTGCCTCAGTTTCCCCATTTGTAAAATGAGGGTGATAATAGTAATCCCCATCTCATGGGACTCACATAAGGACCAAATGAGTTAATACACAAGGAGTTGCCTGCACCAGCGCCTGAGGACCCCCCAGGGGCTCAGCAAAGTCTCATAGTGCTGTATTTGCAGCGCCGTCTCTGCCATAGTCGTTATTTTTCTGCCTTTTGATGATGTGGTGTCCTGTCTGCTTGCCCTCCTGGTCTGTGGTTCACTGTGGGGGCGGGGGGCAGGTCTGTGCCTGGTTAGAATTCACAACCCCAAGTGCTGGGCCTGACACACAGCAGATGCAGCCCAAGCCTCAGTCTTCCCTACTTCGAGTTACCTCTACCCAGGACACACAGAGCAGCTCAAAGTTTGCCTCCTGTCTGCCTCTTCAGGCTCTGGGCTCCACCCTTGGTACCTCTGTGGCCTCAGTGATGTTCACTGCTTGACACTCTTGGGCGGTGAGCCTTGGTGGGTTGAGGGGCCTGGGACCTCTGGGGTGTGAGGGTGATGCAGAGGACACACAGAATTGTATAGCCCTGTTTCTCTGTCCCTGCAACTTTGTCACTTGATGCTGCACAACTGAGGCCGACTTTAGAGCAGATATGGGAGTGACATGAATTATAATACCAGAAGAGGAAGATGCCTGATTCATGGGGTTCCCACCAAGATTCTCCAAAAGAAAGGCACAAAGATGATCATCCACAGTGGGTGTAAGCTCCTATAGATTTTCCCTAGCCTCAAAGCTTGTCTCCTCCTTTAAACCTTCTAGATGAATTTCCACCTGACCCTAGGGAAGCTCCATGCTCTGCTTGGAGGATTGGCTTGGCCTTGGAATTCACTCCTTCCTTTAGACAGCTGGTCTTCTAACTTCTGGAATCCCTGAAATTCATTTCCAGAAGGTGGGTGATTTGATCAAGCCTCAAAAAGACGAGTGTGTATGTGTGTACATGCATGTGTGTGTAGGTGTGTGTTTGTATGTGGCAGAAGACCAGACGGGCTTGAACAGGACAGTTTGGGATGGAGCTGGTCACACCAACTCAGGTCTTCTTCCAGATTTCCCAGTGGGGGAGGTGTGAAGGGATAGCTCTCCCCAGTCATCCAGCAGACAACTGATGTATCACCCACCCACCCCGCCAAGCCCGCAAACAAATACAACTGCAGATGAACACACACTCACACACACACACACACACACACACACACTGCAAACACAGCCACAATCACACATGTATAATAGATGCACACAGCGTACACACATCTACACACACGCAGGACCTGACACATGTAACCATAAGCATACACAAATATGAGGACATAAGCAAACCACACATACATACACACACACACGCTTACCTGTATCTCTTTCAATCACGAATATTAATTCTCAGAGATCAAACAATCTAGAATATACTAAAGTGTAAAGACATTTTCCCAAATGCAAGCTCATCCTCAGAGACTCCTGCTCTCCAAGGGCAAAGACTTTTTGAGTATTGACCAAGGTGGTCTATTTCTGTTTTAATCCTTCTTTGGCCAGTCCTGGACTGCCTCCTAAGGTCTGGCTGTGTAAGGAACTGGTGCCCATCTTAGAGCCGTTGGCACTTCAAGCCTCACAAAGACCAGGTAGAAGTTTTGAAATGAACTCTAATTTGTTATCTCCGAGCAACTCATCTCATGAGCAGGACATTCTCCTGAGAGTGCAAGGGAAGGAGGCAACATGTAGCTTTATGACCTTCCTGGACAGATAAAACCCTGGGATTCCTGTTTCTGTTACCCAGATAGTCAGGAAAACTTAGATGAATCAATGAGTGAGTGAATCATTACAGAGGTTTTGGAATCCAGCAGATGTGGACTTGAATCCTTACATTGGTGTGAACTTGGGCAAGGCACTTAATCTGTATGAGCCTAAGCTCCCTTGTCTGTAAAGAAGACATAATAATGCTGCATTAAACATGAAGCTGTCATAATAAAACAAAGAAATGTCAAAATATGGTGGCTCAAAAAAAGATAGGTCTACTTTCCTCCCATGTATCAGGCCTGGGTGAATGACCAAGGTTGGAAGGCAGTTCTGTTTACATGGTCATTCTAGGACCTAAACCCCTTCCCTCTTGTTGCTCTGCCTGCCCTGAGCCATTCTTCTCATCCACATGGTTAAAATCAATAGCAGCAGTGAGAACGAGAGAGAGGTAACTAAAGGAATTTGCCTTCAGAGTGAAAAAAAAAAAGGTGATACAAAAATTGCACAAATAACGTGTAGTAACATTCTACTGATCTAAATGGCCAGATTAGCTGCAAAGGAGTCTGGGAAATGTAGTCTTTAGCAGGACAGCCAGGTATTCAGCTACAATTCTCTTTCTGTGGAAAGAGGAGAGATTGGTCTTTGGTGGATACCCACTGTCTGTGTCAGATGTCTGTGGTGAGGACCAAAGCAGGTAATGTGAATAACCTGCAAAGCACAGGGCCTGACATACAGTCTGCACTTGAGAAATGGGAGCTATTATTTAATACTTTCAAAGGAATTCTTTTAAAATGAATGTTATAATGTTGGTCCTTTGGTGGGGCAGGGTGGTAGGGAAAAAATAAGAGTCCAGCCACAAATGCTTGGACAAGATTCGTGGGGGGTATATGGCCTAGAAGGCAAAAAGCCCTTGTAGTGTGGGACACTTGCCTCAGGGACACCACAAACTAGAGTCTTCAAAGAGGTACAGACAGCCGAGAGATGTCCCTAAGATATGAGGGTATGAGGGTTTGGCAATCGCAGGAAGCCGTTTTGATGAACCTCAGGGAACATGAATTTGTTCTCATGTCCCCGGGAAGTATTTCGTGTCACAATGAAGACATAAGTTTTCAGGAGGGTGAGGGGGAAAGCCAGCCAGACACCCATGTTTATGGGAAAGGCTGCGTGTTGCAGGGGGGTACCTGTGTTCTGGAAGTTTCGTCACTGGGAAAATCACCTCACCTTTCTGAGTTTCATTTTTGCTCATGCACGAAATGGGGACCCAAATAATTCTTACTCCAAGAGGGGGTTGTGGGGCCAAAGCAAGATGATGGGTGTGCTGTAAACTCTGAAAGTCTCTACAGATGTGAGGAATTAGGGTAATTAAATAAAAGTGGGGGAATCCATCACCCGCAGTCAGGTGTGTCCCCAGACCCACTTGGGCTCATGTGGTGGGTGGGTGGAGCTCGCTTACCTGTCCAAGAGAAATGCCTTCTCACCGCCCCCGGGAGTGGCAGCAAAGCTGTCAGTCTTAATCAGAACTTCCTTTCTGGCTGTGGCCTCCTCTGTGTCACAAACTTGGCACAGTTCAAACCTCGGCTTCAAGAGTTATTTTCCTTGGGTTTTGCAAATCCTCTTTTACCCGGAGGAGACAGAAAGCTCCCCATTTCTTTCCACCTGGAAATCACCACGGTTCTAAGGCTGTCCTTGTTTCCCTGCTAAAGACATATTTGTGCGTCTACACCCTGCAATTTTCCTTGTAACTTTCATTAAAGTTAATTGGCGTCACAAGATTAAGGCGGGCAGCAAGAGACAAAGAAGTCAGTGCCAAACTGCGCCTGGCCAGGGTGCTGGGAGTGACAGGCTTCTGGGGCAGGGGGCAACATCAAGGTGGGAGGTGCAGGCTTTGCTTTGGGGGTTTCTGCAGAAGGGAATGAAGAAGTGCATTGTGGGAAGAGCCAGGGCTGGGGGTTCATGGGTAAGGTTAGGACTGGAGACTCCTCTCTACTGCAAAGTAACCTGGATGGTGTTTTGACCCCTTTCTCTTTTTTATGGCGATTGGTGATAGTAATGCATCCCACAGTCATGATAGCAATTGTTCATTGGGCGACTGATGAGCTTCTCTCTGTGGTGGGGCTGTCTCAGCACCTGGATTCTGCCCACTGCTCTCTGAAGGGCATGTTTCTCTGCGTGTTATGGATGAGAAAGTTGAGGCTCAGAGAGGTTTTACGATTAGCCTCAGCTTACACAAAGAGTAAAGAGCAGAGATGCTATTCAATTATTGTCCCCTGACTTTATAGCAGGGCAGTGGGCTAAAAATTTGACGGGTGGGAAAGCTTTCCTGCCACATCACGTGGAGAGACCCTTCCAGGCAATCTTGGGGTTGGCTGGGCGTCTGGGACCCGTTCTGTGTGGGGCTGACAGGGTCTGTGAAAGCTTAGTCCTGGCGGGCCTGGCGCTCCCCGGCCTCCGGGGCTCAGCCCCCTCCACCTTGTGCAGCAGGTACTGTGCTCTCTAGAGCCCAATCCACAGAATCCACTAGTTCTAAGCCCTTTTTGCAGATAAGGACCTGTTTAACGTAAAAAATGCAAAATATTTTTAATATCTGTTAATGAAAAAAACCCCAAATGATCAAAAGTGATACTTCCAATTTAATATTTAGAAATATTTCTGTATTTTATTTATCAACACCCATGTAAATTAATAATGATGCAAATAAAACAGGCAATTCACAGAGAAAATACAAATGGCCAATACATATATGAAAAGCTGATCAATCTCACTAGTCATCAGGGAAATGCAACTTAAAACAGCAGTGAGAATCATTTCACTCATCAGAGAGGCAAAATTAAAAGTTTGATGCTATCTAGTGTCATTTGGGTGTGGGGAAATGATGACTGTTACTTATTTTCTGTTTGTAGTTTGGAGGAGGATGTTAAAATGTGGGCACACACACCCATGCTAGTTTAACAACTTTACTTTTTGGTGATTCCTCTAGAACACAAGATGAGAGGGACATTAACACACTGTATGGAAGAGCAAAACATTGGGCATAAGTTAAATGTCTATCAATGGTGGGATGATTACACAAAAATGGAACATTTATACGATGGAATACCATGCAACTATTAAATGGAGTTAGCAGATCAGTATGTACCGAGCGAGAAAGATTTCCAGACAGACCATGAGTCAAGCAAACAAGTCAACTGCAGAGTGCTAATACTCCCTTTGATATTATACGGTGCCCATGGAAAAGTCTGGCATATATCTGAGTGGTGTTGACTGAGGATCCTAGTTGTTGCACTCTCAAACCCATCCCTGTGCTTGAGTCCAGGTCATGCTCCCCATGGGCTGCTCACCTGCAATGACCAGGTGTGCGAAGAAAACGAAAACCAACCTGTTCCTGGGAAAAAGGGGACTCCTTCATTGGCCAACTTTGTTCCAAGACTCCCCCACGGCAGTCTAGCCTTCCCCCATCTATGCTTTTCTCCTTTCCATCCTTGGGATCAGACTTTCCCTGCGGTCTGATAGTCTTCCCGGAATTCCTCTTAGTTCCACTCTGTTCCCTTCCTACATCACACCTACCCTATATCCTCTCTCATCTAGAGATCTTCCTTACCGAACATCATACACACTTAGCCCTGTCTGGGGGTCTACCTCTTGGAATACCCATTGCATATCGTGAAGGCAGTGGTTCTCAAGCTTCAGCATGACCTAGAATCACCTGGAGGACTCGCTAGGACACACATTGCTGGCCTCATCCCAGTCACACTCTAGGGTGGGATCTGGGAATTTGCACTTGAACAAGTTTCCAGGTGATGCCAATTGGTTGGAAAAGACCACACTTTGGAAAATCCTCTGTTAACATAGAACACACAGAATTAAAAAAAAATATTTTTATAGGTTTGCCTATGTTTGTGAACATGAAGGAAAGTATCAGGGAGACGCCACAGTGAAGTGACGCTAGTATCTTTCTCTGGGGCGGTCCGAGGGATTGAAATCAAGATGGTGTGGTGGTTGGGAACAAACACAGCCTGGGTTGGGTCGAGATCTCAGTCTTCCCACAGGCTAGCTGTGTAACCTCGGGCAAGTTCTTCACTTCCCTGTGCCTTAGCTTTCTCATTTGTGAAATGTTGGTAATACAAGCAGCGATCTGCAGGGTTATCTGGAGGAGAATATAAGTTAATACGTGTAAAGTACTCAGAAAAGTATCTGGGACAAGTAAGTACACAGTGTTATAGTATTCTTTTTAAATGAAACGAATGGTTAAGGGGGTCTTTAATTCTAAACGTTTTGCAACAAGATTTAGGTGCATTACTTGTAGAATTAAAATTTTTCCAATAAAAAGAAGAAAAAGAGTTGTGTGTATCTGTGTGTTCGAGGCACATTCTGTATCCAACCTGCGTGCAATGTTTTGCTGACAATTAAAGGTAGAGATTTCTTGCAAGATTTTTGCCTCTGCTCCACCCTCTGAGGGCTCAAACCCATAAGTTTTGAACCTTTAAATAAGGCAACCACCATAGCCTTGTTGGCCACATTTTTAAGAATGAGTGTAACCCAAATAGAAGTCTGTCCCTATGTGACCAGTCTTTATAGGATCGTATTTAAAGGACCACAATCCATCAGCCAAAACTAATTAAAAAGGAATTCCAAAATGACTTACATCATCATAGAAATATTAAGGGAGATCCACTGAATAACCTCAACGGCAGGACTCAAAATACCCCTTTCTCCCTCTCCTCAGGGAAAGCCTACAACTGCTCCCATGTTAACAGTATTGGTCCCTGTCACACCGGATTCTTCAAGAAATCAGTTTAATTAAACCCGAGTGTCAATGGCCCTCCTGGTTTTAAAACGAGCCTCTGCTATTCTAAAAGCTTCCCTTTCCCTGGGCACATAATCCTCTTTGAGCATTGAGTCATTGGCCATGCGACCTTCCTGTGTTAGAAGATAATCATCAAACCAATCATGTCCTGCTCAGCCAAAGAAGGATGGTTTTCAGGGAGTGAAAAATTAGAAAAACTTTCTTTTTTAAAAAAAATTTTTGTTGGTACATTTATTGATGTAGCATTTCATTTAGGCACATTCTATTCTGGTTCTGAAGGTTGGGGAGGTACCTACATGATCTTATGTGATCTTTGCCACTCCGGCTAGGAAGTAGTAATTATTTCCATTCTTCAGATGAGTAAGCTGAGATGTAGGGAAGTCAAATAAAAACTCACCAAAGGTCACAGAGCTCATCAGTGGCTGAGCTTCTGTGTGTTCTCTGCAGTAGCTCTTTGGCTGAACTAGAATAAGCCCTGCCTGGCTGTGCACTCTCTGTACAAGGTCAAGAAAGTTTCTTAATACCTCCAAGCATCAGTTTTCTCGACTGCAGATAAGATTGTAAATTTTTTGTGGACATTAAATTAGATTACAGATATGTCATACTATCTCAGCACTTAAAAACTGTAGGTATATTGTGAGCCTTACGATCTATGGGTTCATTTTTATAAAAACTAAGCCAGGACCGATTTTGTAGATCCACTCACTTATTCATCGCAACTCTCTTCTACCTTATCTTTGTATTATAGATGCTGTAGAGCTAAAAACAAAACTACATTTCCCAGGTTCTCTTGCAGCTAGGAATCTGCATAGGATCTATCTGAATTCTGCCAAGTGGGTGTGCCACCCAGATCCTGGAAGTGAAGAGAGCAACAGAAGTTGATGGCCATGCTCAGAAAGATCAGATGTGCTGTTGAGTGGAGTGTAGGCATCTGGGTTTGGAGTTGGTTATGGTGCAGTGTATGGAGGTCATTGTTCAGTATGGTAGGTTCTGAGGAACGGGTTTGATAACACAGCGGTCCCACACTGTGTGGTTATTCTTCTAGTAGGGTGATACCTTGGCTACAGCATTTCTTGTAGCATCCTAATTTGGCTCTCTAGCCCTCCTGGAGGTTCTATGGACTACTTAATCCTGCTTAATAAATCCCTTTCTGCTTAAACTAACTAGAGCTGATCCTGTTGTCCAAAAATTATATTCAAAGGCTGACATAGTTTCAACCAGGAATAGGGTGTTGTAAATGTCAACTTTAGTGTTTAAGTTGTTCATTGTCATGGGACCAGCTCTCTGAACGAATATAATTTTAAATACATAATATGTCTCCAGGTGGCCTTATCAGGGAAAAGAATCAGATTGATGGGAAACAGATAATTTCTCAACTTTCTCTTGATTTTTTTATATAAATGATTTTAACAATCTGTCATCATTTTAAACTAATAGTACTGGTGCACTAGGAGAAGTTGACTGCAGATATGACACAGATATTTTAAAATTTAAAAACCAAGTTACAAAAAAATAAAATGAAAACCCAAGTTAGAATTCTACAAAAGAGTGAAGGAGGTTTCCATGTCCCCAAACAGTAAACCGTACGTATAGTTAACCTTTCATATTGTTCTAATTGCTGGTTTTCAATGAAAAATCAGAATATGATATTTGGACAAGATTAACAGATATTCTGTGTGACAAAGAAATAGTGTGAGATTCTCACAACAAGTCAGGGTAAAGAGAGAATGCGGTATGCTGTCAGCCAGTCCCGGATCCCAGCTATGTATGCCACATCCTGGGTGACCCTGGACAAGGCCAGAATGTTTACATAACTTACTTCATGGTAGGAATTAAGTGAGACAATGTATGGGAATGGGCCCAACGCATGATCAATATGCAGTTCATGGTCGATCCCTCTTCTTGTCTTCCTCTTACCTGTTTCTGAAAACAGAGAGATCTAATACAACCGGCTGAACACTTGTGAAATGTTGTATGTGAATTCCATCTTGGAATATCAAGCCATCTTGACATGGGTATGTGTACATGTGCACACAAACACTCACAGTTGGTTTTTTTTTTTTGGCTTCAAGGAATTTAAATAAATACATGATAAGCAGGAGACCTTTCACCTCGGCATGTCTGGGAAGAGTCCTTGTCACTGTGTTAGTCCCAACCCATAAACCTTCACATTGACTCCTAACTGGCACCCTTCTGCCCTACTAATCCAGGAGGCCACAGAGGGCATAGATTGCCCACTGGAGTGGCCCCTTGAGCCGATCTCCCAGTCTGGGTCTGGGATGCATGGAGGAAGGACCGAGATCCCTAGCGCTGCTACATCCCTCAACAACAAATTTCTTCCTGAGGTGAACCGAGCTTAATCTCTGTCATTGTCTCCACGAGATATTTTTTAACAACATTGCTATCAAGGGAACGTTCTAAAGAGAAGTACATAACGAAAGAGAAAGAGAGAGAGAAGGTCGAGGTCAAGGGCAAATGTCATAGAGGACCACATTTTGCCACTTAGAGGTTGCCCTGATTTTGCAAAACTTTCTTTCTCGTTTGGTGAGTGTGTTACCCTAAAAAAGAACACACAGCTCTTTTTTAAAAAAATAAAAGCTGAGTAAGAAGCTTGGCTGGATTCTTAGACCCAAGTTTTCCATGGGGTTAGGTTAGCTATAAATTAACCAGTCTGCAAAATATATAAATAAATGAATTGCTTTGTTTCGAGCCATCTCCAGTAGGGCTCTGGCTGCTTGCTCTGAGCCTGGTGGACATTCCACTGCCCAGGGCTTTCATAAATACTAATGAGTGACATATTGAGAAAAATTGTACCTACAAAAGCAAAGACTTCTTCCATGCAAATCAGGCCCCAATTCCCCACAGATAAGGATCTTTTTGATGGAACACATGCAAAATCTCCAGCTCTTAATTCTTTCATTAGTATTCCAGGCAGATGGCTGCCAAATAACAGAGAAAACTGTCTGAATGGCTGTGTCTGAAACCTAATATTGATTTGTTTAATAGTGTCAGGAAGTCAAAATTCACAAATCTCCTGTCGATTGTTTATGAGGCAGTTAGCAGAGAATTGGTTGCCCCTGCTTAATTAATAACTCATTACTGAAATTTGATTATATGCTTGAATGCTTTAAATGGGCTCTAACACAGCGTCGGCAAAGTGCTGCAGCAACATTAGGTAAGGCAGCTTGGAAAGCTTTCGTTTTTAGGCTTCTGCCCCTTGAATTTCACGTCAGTCCTATGACACAGGTCTCTTTGGACTTTCCTTTCCCACTTATCCTCCCTGGGGTTAATATGTTAGTTTAGAAGGTGTTCTGTGGTCACTGAAGAGAGGGTGGGCTTGAAATTTGAAGTGGAGACATTTCTAAACACAAAACAAAAGAAAACACCAGACGTGAACCTAATATTGTGGTCCCTTGATCAGAAGAGACATAGATGCCATGTTGTCTCTTAAGTACACAAGTCCTACAAGAAGGAGCAATTAAAGGGCAGATTAATTTGTGGGAAGAAAGCAAAGGCTCTCTCCATGAAGAATGGCTGTTTTAAAAAATTAAAAAATTCAGGGTGGCTAGTAGCCCCGAGGAGACTACTGGGCAGGGTCAGAGCCCAGGAGGTCCTGGCATCATCTGATCTTGCACTTGGAGGCTGGGAGCATGCAGGGAGGTTCTGTTCACCGTGGCCCCCTGCCAGGGACAGAACAGGGAAGATCAGAGAGTCAGTTAAGGTAACATTAGAGTATGTGGGGGTCTCTGCTATATCTCTCAACTAAAACAATGCCTTTGGGAGATAACATGTCTGAAGGCTAGGGACATAGCCTTGTCCCTTTCTGTACTCCGCCAGCTGCCATGGCAGGGTGTGGGACAGGGGGAAGTATGGGGAGATGAGTATGCTTTTCACCAAAGCGTTTCCCTTTAGTGGATAATAGGGTCAAGTTCCGAGGCTAGCCCATGAAAAGTTATTTAGCTCACAGTGGATTAAGGCTGTTAACTGGCATCTGTCTGTTGGACAGCCCTGTGGTAGATTCTAGACAAAATAGGACTTTGTGGGCTAGCCTGGGGCCGGGCCCCTCCAGAACATTATTGCCTTGTTTGAGAACATTGTTATTCTGGAAAAAGTGAAAGCGTACGTTCTAAAATTCCAAACAACTGATTCACAAGTCAACTTTTGGAAACCAACCAACCCTTTGTCATCAAGGGCTGTCTGTTTGCAAGCCCACAAGGAGGTTAGAAAGGGCCATCTTCAGTCAGGGGTCAGGGCGTGCTCACAGGGGTCCTGTGCCACCCGCCGGGAGGCTCCGCGGGGGAGTTGCCAGTTCGATTGCTCGTCAGAAGGCAAAGGCAGATGTCAGTAAAACCCTGAGTGAAGGGACCCACAAGATGGCTGTCAGGTTTCACGGGAGGAGAAAGGTCATGGCCAGCTGGTAGGGCCAGGGAAGGCTTCTGGGAGGAGGTGGGCACAGAATAGGGCCTGGAACGGTGGTCAGACTTCGTGGCAGGGTGGTGGTGGAGCATTCTGGGCGGCCCGTGAGTAGGCTGGTCAAAGGGAGGTCTTGGGGACGGCGACTGGCCAGACCAGCTGGAAAGGAGGGTAATATGACCGGCCCGTCTCCTGCCTGTGATCTTAATTGAACCAGTCAAGCTTTCAAAATGAACAGTTGATCATTTGATTAAGAAGGGCCTTTGACTCTTTCAAGACCCACAGAGGCTGATTTTTATCAGAGTGGATCAGAACGGTCGGCACGGAGGAATGCTGCCCCGAGTCGGGGATGGGGGGGTTCTGCGCCGCTCCCAGGGCCCAGGCTGAGCTGCCCCTGCTGCCCTAGGCCCGGGGGTGTTGGGGCAGAGGCCGGAAATTGGCAGCCGGCTCAGGCTCAGGGTGGCTGGTCCCTCAGGACCCTCTCCTCCTGCCACCCCAGGAGCCTTATCAAGCGTGGCTTCAAAGGTAAAACAAGGATTTCTCCCCGCAGCCTCCGATCGGGAATGTCTCTGGACAGCATGGTTTGGCTTAACCGGCATCCAGTGCGAGGTGGGTTCACTTGTGTGTCTGCCACAAAGCTGATTTGTCAAAGTGCTATTAAGGATTTTCGGTTATCCAAAAAAAAAAAAAAAAAAAAAATGGAGTCAATTTTTTTTAAGTTCTAATTTATTATGCTTGATTACGCAGCTGGAATGGGAAGGTAGCTGCTGTTTGTAGTTAAATAACTCCTCACAATTTCTTAAAGAAATGATCTTCAAAGCTTTAACGGGTCAGTGGCTCGAGTACAAAGGAAAGATTGATTTTCATCCTCCCACCCTTTGTTCCCAGAGTTTAAAACAGACACGTTTGGGTAAATTAGTTTGTCTATGTTATTAATGGAAGAAGTTATTAAACTCCCATAAATATACGGTGGTATCTCGCTTAAGATGCCAAATTTGCTTTAAGGGGGGAAAAACCCTTAAAAAATATATGTGGAAAAGCCCAGAACGGCCTACTGGTTATTTGAAATTTCATGTCTAGATATGAATTTGGATCAAGAAGCTGGAGAAGTCTGGCTCCAGATATCCCCTGAGTGGTGGGATAAATGCCCAAAGAAGGAGACCCTGCACATTTTTTTTTTAAAGAATCACTGAATTTAATGGAAAACATTCAGAGATTGGATTGCAATAAGAGTGGGGGGCATGTGGGTGGGAGGGGGTAGCAAAGATATTCTTTTTGCCAGGAAGGAGATGATAAAGGACTAACCAGCTGTTAAATCTGAGGTGATAGAGAAGCTTCGAAGGCTACAGGGGGACCTATGTTTTTCCTGCTCAAGGGACCTTTGGGAGAGGGGTTCAGAGACGACTCACCTGAGTAGAGGACGTATCCTCCAGCCCAGATCCTGGGCCAGAATGTGCGGGAGACACAACCACAGGACTCATCCATGGGGAAGGAACCCTGCCCAAAGAGCTGGAGGGTCAATTTCCAGTTATCTAGTCCAGGTAACATGCTCCCCTCGGGTACAGCTCACTTCACTGCGTACAGTGTCTCCTTGAAACCGCGCAGTGTCCCTGGGAGGTATGCCGAACAAAGCTTGTCATCCTGATTCTGCAGGTGATGAAAGTCAAACGTAAAACATCCCCACACCCCCGAGTAGGAAAGTAAAATAAAGCACATCATTTGGAAAGTAAAGAAAAGCATATAGAAGAAAAACAAAGTCACCATCAGGTGCTATTTACCGTTTTAGATTCTTTTCCTTTTGGATTCTTCTCCATGGCCGTGCACACACACACACACACACACACACACACACACACACACTCACTGAATACTCAGTGTGCCAGATGCTCTTGTACGTGCTTGGTACCTATTAATTTATTTATTCCTCAAAACAACTGTAGCAGGTAGGGACTGCTATTATCTTCACTGCAGATGAGAAAACAGAAGAGCCTCAGAGGTTCTGAGCTGCCGGAGGCCGCACAGAGAGAGGCAGTGATTGGTAGAGTTTGAACCCAGACAGACCGGCTGGCCCATGTTCGAACCAACTGCCTTTGGCCTTTTTACACCTCCGCACTACAGGGGAAATCCTGCCAGAGCTACAAGAGTGCCTCCCGCCCTTTTGACTTCAGTTTTGCCTTGTGAGCATTTCTGATGCCATCGTCGTCTGCCTGCTGCACCGCCAGATGGAGAAGTTCGGGCTAGCTAGAGGGAGCTATCTTGTGTGGGTCCCACGTGGTCCCACGATTCCAGACTGGACCTGGGGGTTCTCAGCTCACAGTTCAGCACTCTTCCCAGGTGCACAGCTTAGAGATAGTCACAACATGAAACGGAATCCGAGGAGAGCTGGCAGGATGCGTTGTCAGATTCAGAAGTGGTGCTGAGATCTGTAAGAGCTGAGGAAGGATGTGTCACCCTGGAATAGGGCTATTTTTTCCGTCACCTGGTGTCCCTGTACTAAACCCTAAGTTTTTAAATCAAGACTAGAGAGAGCTCTGTATTCCCCAAGAAACGAAAATGCTTCTTTGCTTTCCTCCTTCATCACCACATTCCCCTTTTCCCCTTTGCCACTGGGAGGCTCAATGTTAAATCTGAAGCCAAATTAAGGCGACTGTGATCCCATGTGATCTGCATGCTCTTCTTTTGCTCTCCCTAGTCTTGATGGTTTGTTTCTTTTTCATGTTTACATGTTGCCATGACAAACGGTACAAAAAGTTTCCTCCAAGAACAACCTCCCTTGTGCAACCTTCATCTGCTCAGGACTGGCATTTCCACACTATGGGAAGAACTGGGAACAAGAATCTGGAATATTCTAAGTGAAATAAGTCAGTCAGAGGAAGACAAATACCACATAATTTCACTCATATGTGGAATTTAAGAAATAAAACAGACTAGCAACGGGAAAAAAAGGAGAGAGAGGTAAACCAAGAAACAGACTCAACTGTAGAGAACAAACTGATGGTTCCTGGAGGGGGTTGGGTGAAGGGATGGGGAAAATAGGAATGAAGATTAATGAGTGTACTTACCCTGAAGAAATAAAATACAATGATAAAAAAATCCCTAATATTTAATTTTTTCTGTGTCACTATTTCTAAAGCTCACAAACAACCACAATCCCAATTAATTAAGCAACCATCCAAGCATCGTGGGGCGGGGAAAGAATGACCATGCTTAGCCTAAGTTTAGAACTGGGGATATTGAAGCTTGCAATAGAAGGGGCTCAGTCAAGGCCATGACCACCCATCTCTCCAACTCCCTGGGACTCTCCTGAAAAACACCATGGAGCCTCAGCACAGAAATGGGAATTTCTTTCCCGTCCCCTCTCCTAGCCGCATGCTACCCTGTATGGAGGTTTTCTCCCTATGTGTCGTGCTGGTGGTGTGTGAGCTGATGGGAGGTCTTACACTGAGGAATATTTTTATATTTTAAAGGTTATATATTTTCTTTAATGAGTTACAGGGAGGGAATTTGGTTTTCCATTTCCAATACTAAAGTGAAGTGTTCTTTTAAATGGATGTATTAAAGTGATTAAGGAAAAAGCAAATCAACGTAAAGTATAATTTTGAGCAAATAATAAGGACAGCCACACAGATGTGGTTAAACTGGTAGGATGGCCTTATTCTCAGCTCGCTGCCAAGCTCTGGCCACATTTGCAGATCGAGCCCAGATAAGACTCTAGAAAGACCACATTGCTCTCCAGATCCATTAGAACGCATTCCCAGTGTGAGAATTTCAGGCCAGAAGCAAGTGGGATCCTTAGGTCAAAGGCAAACTAAGCTTCAAATCAAATACCCAAAGATCAAGTAATTTCAGGAAATTCAGGTTAGGTTCCTCTTAGCTACCTCGCCAAGCCAGTTCATCTCACAGCACCTCCATTTGCTCATCTGAAAAGTGGGCGATTTCCACCCAATTAGGTTATAGCTGAGGCTATTTCCCTCAGATGGCACAACCAACGTTGTGATGTTTCTCTGCTTCTTTCTTCTCAGCAGGCCCAGGGGTATGAGGAGATTCGATTTTAGGTGGAGGGTGGTTGCAAAGGGCTGAGAAGAATGAGCTCTGTGAGGCACTGTGGGCTGTGTCCACATTTTGGATGTCACCAAGAGTTGTGGTCTGCGCCTTCGTTTGCTCATGTCTTGGGCAAAGGGGGAGGGACTAAGTCAGGTTCAGCTAGTAAGTCAGGGCAGCATGGAGCATTGTGCTAGAAGAATTTTGAGGTTACAGCTGGGCTCTGGGGAAGCAAGGACCAATGAATGAGCTGTAGCATATAGATGGCAGCATGATTGTTGACACAGAAATGGTCCCTATAGGCAGGATCCTCCGGGCCATTCGAGTCTTGGGGCCTATGACCATGGTCT
>PITA01000515.1:164514-238934 GCA_004023965.1 Spilogale gracilis
GGCAGAGGGCAGAGCCGCTCCGCGCGCCCAGCGCCAGCTCTCGCCCCAGACTCGTGTTGCCGGGTTGGAAGAGTCCCTCGGGGAGCGCGGGTGTGTGGGGGGGGGGGGATTGTGGGCGGGGGCGCTGGTGGGGTTCGCTTGAAGAGGCTCCCCGCAGGCAGTCTGAGGACCAGGAGGGGGCTTTGGGATGGGGCTGGGCACCAGGCACCCCGTAGGCGCTAGGGGTCATTGAACTGACCACTAACATGGTATGTGAACCGCTCACTTCCCCTTACACTTGAACAAAATGGAAACTCCTCGCTGAGGCCCACAGGGGCTGTGTCCTCTCTCGCTCTGGCCCGGGGTCTGCTCCAGTGAACTCTGATTGTCAGAGGTGTCAGGACACTGCCTGTCCTCAGTGGGTCACTCTGGGCAGGTTACCCAAGCTCGCCGGCCTCAGTCTCCAAACCGAAATGGAGTTAATACCTAGCCCTACCTTCAAGGCTCCAGGCGGGCACGTAATGAACTGCCAGTCAGTGCCGGGAGGCGGGGAGTGCCTACACAGGTTAGCAGGTCTCACCCCACCTCAGCCACCTACCAGGCTCCCATTTCTTGGACCTCCCTAAATGTGTCCCTGCTCAGGACCTTTCCCCTTGCTAGGCAGAGCCCTTCCCTATTCTCGTCCTGGCTTCTGTTTTAGGCTTCAGCTTAGCTGTGGTTTCAGAAAGGGCTTCATGACCCCTGGCTCTCCCGTCACACTCCATGCTATTACAAAGCTCTTTGTTTTCTTCCTAACATTTATCCTGATCGAATGTTTTTCTCTATTTGCTTTGTGTTTATTGTCTGTCTCCTCCCCAAAATTGAAGTTCTGTGAGACGGGGGACTTCATTGGCCTTGTTCTCTGTGGGTCCCAGCTCGTTGATCAGTGTCTGCTCTGTGGTGGGTTCTCAGTAAAATCAGCAGCTGGGCTCATGGAGTCAGGTCTTCTGACCCGTACATCAAAGAGGCGGAACCCCATCACACCTAAGTGCCTCGTTCTGTTGTTCAGTAAGTGAAATTGTGAGCAGGGAAGTTGTTGCTTTGTTGTTGTTGTTGTTGTTGTTGTTGTTGTTTGGTTTTTTTTTTTTTTAGTTAAAAAGCCAATTTTCTCAAAGTGATTGAGGTTTTCAAGAAGGGTGTCATGTAGAGACTTTTCTCAGGTGTCATCATCTTTCTACACCAACTAGTTTTGACCATCAGGTTGGAAGCAGTCTGTTTTGAGCTCTCCTCATGTCTACCTGATCCTGGGAGTTCCTGATGGAGAGACCTTCTGGATTTTCTTCCCAGTCCTGATTTCTTCCCTAATTGCCCAGGAACTCTGCAGACCTCCACCCCACAGAGCAACACTGCCCGCCCTCATCTCAGGCTATATGCCCTTCAGTGTCACCCCCCCACCCAGGACCCCCACAGTGACCACCTCACTCAGCACCGGCCTTCTGTCCTCAGTCTCCCCAGCCAGAACTTTTTTCCTCCTTTGATGGCCCCTCTTTGGAATAAATCACAGATTCGCACCTGCTTTTCCTCCCCAGAGCCAGCTGCTTCCAGCCCGGCTTGCCAGAGCAGGGGCAGGAGCCAGTGAGGGCCGAGAGAGGCTGGGTGGGGCTGCCTGAGTGGCTCAGCTCATGCTGGGGAGATGAGTCAACTGGCTAGGGTCACTGTGTCTCCGTGCCCAAGCTGGAGCCAGGGACAGAGTATTTCTGGAAGGCCTGGCCTGGCTCTCCATCTCACACTATTTATTTACTCCGTGAGGTCATAATAAACAATGAGTATCTCGGACACGGTGGCCATCCCTGGTGGCCAACTCCCCTCCCAGGGTCATATCTTTGGGAAGGAATTTGAGGACCTCTGGCGATCCAGAGACCAAGAAGCACAAACACTCTGCTCATTCATGCATCCAAAACCAGTTGCTTAGCACCTTTGGACTGAGAACAGTGATGGATGCCACAGACATAATAATAGCTCACATGTGTTTAGCCCTTTTCTTGGGCCAGGAACTGTTCTAGGTGCTTCATGTGTTCCATCACTTACCGAGTTACAGCTCTATGGACAAGATTCTATTATTATCCCCTCTTCTGCAGAAGAAAGTGGCTCAGAGCACACGCACATGGAGTTCACCAGGTTACACAGCTGAGGAGTGATGATCCTAACCACCATGCCCCACTCACCCTCTGTCTTGGCCTCCACGATGGATAAGACACAGCCTCGGCCCTCCAGGGGCATGGAGCCTCAGAAGCAAACAGAGAAGGTAGGTGGGTGGGTGTGGTTCTCCACGAAGGGTATCAGTTGTGATGCGTAATGGCTCTTACTGTCTACACCAGGCCCCGTTTTCATTGCTTTACAGACAGCAGCCCTCTAAGAGGGAGGAAGTGACATCAGCTCCATTTTATAGATTAGACACACAGAGGTCCAGCAGCTTGCCCGAGGTCTCAGGAATAGTAAATAGCAGAGCTGGGATGGGGATGCACCGAGCCTTGCTCCATGGCCCATGCTCTTACCTTGGCGTCCACCTGACAGTCCTTGGGCAGCCAAGAGGGTGCTGAGCCCCTTCGGTGTCACCGTAAACACCCTGTGTTTGGAGCCAGAAGACCTGACTTGGAGCTCCAGAGCTGCTACTTGCTAACTGAAACCCTTGGGGACTCTCCATTTCCCGTCTATAGAAGGACGATCATGAGGTCAGCTCTACTTGCATCCCAGCGACACCACGAGGATGAATGAAGATCATGTTTGGGGACGCGCGCAGTAAAGTGCGAAGTGCTGACCTCAGAAGCGTTGGGCTCCATGGGCACTGGTCTGTGCTGGACACGGTGCAGGTGACTGGCCTGCTTCCTCGATCCTGCTGTGCAGTCCAGGAAAAATGAAGAGGTGATTATTTTAATTGCAAAACAAGACTATAATGAGGTGTCTCGTTTGATGTTACAGATGATTAGACAATTACGTCTATTACTTTTTGTTTGTTTCTAAAAAGACTATATTCAAAGACCCTTGGGCCAGCCCTTGGATTTAGCCTCATGCCAGACCCTGTGTTTGGTGCTTCCAACAGACCTGGGAGGTGACACAGACATTGTACCCATTTTACAGGCTGAGAAACTGAGGTGAAACAATGGGCTGCTGAATGGAGGAGCTGGTCTTGAAGCAAGTGTGGCTGACTCTGGTCCTGGCATCTTTGCCACCACTCCACAGGTCCTGGTGTAGAGCTGGTGGCGGCGGTGGCGGGAGGGGGGGTACCCTCATCCCTTCTGCTTGCGAATGTTTGGCTTTAGCTCTATCTTTGTCCAAAGGTCCCCCCACCTTAGCCCTGGTGTTTTTCATCCTTCACCCCTCCTCGGTCTTGGGTGTCCATCACCACACAGTGCCTCTGTTGAGCCAAAGGGCTGTTTCTCAGTCCCCTCCACACACCCACCCCCTAGCCTGCTGCTTTTGTGCAAGAACCTGTGGTCGACACCTTGGCCTTCTACAAGGTGCAGAGTGAGGACATATTCTCCCAAGCCTAGGACCTCAGCCTGGGGGAGACCATCCCTCAGGGGACAGGGTGGTACGAGGAGAGATGTTGCCTTGGTTCCCCCCATGTTCACCCCAGACCTGCTTCTGGCCCCATTAACTGAATTTATTTTGGCTTAAATGATGCAGTTGTTGGAGATAGTAAAAAAATCTGCTTTCATGAAACCATCAGGCAGATTGAATGGGGCTGGAAAGGGGACAGCAGCCACCTGTGTGGTTACAATATCCCCCCTACGCGGGCCGGTGGGCTCTGACCTGGCGCTCCCAGACGACAGGAGGCTGATGACTCTACTGGTGTGTCCACATGTCCGTGGAGGGTTCCCACTGTCAGCCTATGGCTTTGGAGGGAGAGGAGCAGGACTGCACTGCGTGTTCGGGACCCGAGGATGAAGGATGCATGTTCTCTATTTGCCTTGATCTCTTGGGGTAAGCTGGAGTATCTGCACGCGGGAGGGGTGTGCACACGGATTGGTCGGGGGAGCGCATACCTATGGGACTGGTGCAATGGAGAGGGCTGGAGTCCCTGCTCCCCCACTTACTAGCTCTGGGGCTTGGGAAAATTGTGTCCCTTCTCTGTGCCTCCATTTTTCTCTACCCATAAAGCTGAGAATCTTACAAGGTCAGTGGGAGGAGTTAATTAGGCAGTACATGGAAAATCATTTTTTTTAAAGATTTTATTATTTATTTGGCAGAGAGAGAGAGATCACAAATAGGCAGAGAGGCAGGCAGAGAAAGAGGCTGGAAGCAGGTTCCCTGCTGAGCAGAGAGCCTGATGTGGGACTCGATCTCAGGACTCTGGGATCATGACCTGAGCCAAAGGCAGAGGCCCAACCCTCTGAGCCACCCAGGCGCTCCCTGGAAAATCATTTTAAATCGTGTCTGGCACAGAATAAGCAGTCCATTCATGTTGGCTGTCCCTGAAATATAAACTCAAAATTATCTTCTCTATCCGTGTTTGCTTTCCCACTCAGAATATGTAATACACAGAGTCATAGAATGGAGTGCCTTTAAAACTGTACATTGATAAGAGAGGAGTGTGAGCTATATTCTGGGTTTCACCATTCACTGCTATGTGATCCTTTGTAAGTGTCTTACTCTTCTGAGCCTCAGTTTCCTTATCTATAAAATGGATATAAAATTTTTAAAAAACTACTACTAATAGTGAGGAGTAAATGAATAATGTACATAAAGCAAATGGTGTTTATTAGTCTTCTTTATACTCTGCCTTTCTTCTCCCCATACAATCCTTTTAGAAAGGCTCCGAGATATTCTCCAAACCAGTTTTCCTTCCCGCCTGGGTACCTAGGAAGACTATATTTCCCAGCCTCCTTTGCAGTCAGGGGCCCCACATGATTGAGATCTGACCGGTGGACTGTCAGTGTGAGTGACAAATGCTGTTTCCAGGCCTGACCCCTAAAGTTTTTTGTAAGATCGTTGATGCTCATTTTCTCCTCCATCTGCCAAGGGGATGTCACGGTTCATGGTGACCTTGGAGGCCACGTGCTGGAGATGGTGGCGCCTCTGCCAGCAGAGCCGTGCTCTTCACCGATGCGCTCTATCAGCCTGCACGGACTGTGACATGTTGCATGAAGCCATTGAGACTTAGGGGGTTTTACTGCAGCGAGCAGTTAGTCTTTCCTGACGTACACAGAATCTTCTAGAACATCCACCTAGTATAAACACCCGGATACATTCATGTAAAATTTTGCACATATTTGAGAGACTTCCTGGCTCCAGGTGAGGACCTGCACTGCCTTCTGGAATAAGATCCAGCAGAATGTGGTGGTGAAACAGCGTTCTGGCTTCAGGGCCTCCTTGCAGCAGAGAGATCCCGAAGGCTTAAGGGATTTTAGTGATGTCCTAACCTCTCAGGGAGAAGGTCTCCTGTGAAGGCTTCACGACCATACAGACACTCTCCAAAGTGCTTGCTCTCATTCTCGTGGCACAGCCAAGAGATCTGCTGGGTCACAGGTCACGGGACCAGGCTGCAGCTCCTCCCGCCTGAGTCCCTGGAACTCTGCTCTGGGTCCCCATGCGTGCAGCCCTGCCCTCCTCCCGCCCTGAGGGAGATCAGCTCTTTTGGACCTGCCCCCTTATTCCAGTGAGTGCCCCCCAGAGGCCGGGGGCTGTGTGGCTTCGATTCCCCCTTCTCACAGCTGTTGCAGAGTTGGGGGTGAGGCAGACATCATGTGTTTTGCACCAGGCTGGTAATTCTGGGGGTCAAGGACCATCTTTATGGTGTTCTAGAAAAGCAAATACTCTCAGCTTGGCTGAAGGTTCTAGTAATTAAAAATAAGACAGTATTGCTCATATATTGAATGTCTGTTCTGTGCCAGACCCATCTGTTATTCCATTAAATCCTTCCCCACAATCCTATCAGGTGAGTCTGAAATAGCCCATGCTCCAGCTGAGGAACCGGAGGTGTAGCGATGCCCGGCACGCGCCCACAGCTGCTGGCCATGCTTCAGAGACTCTGCTGGGGTCCATCCAACGGTGACGACAGCAGACTTTTTCTAAGCCCCTAATATTTATGTGCTACCCAAGTGCTTTTGATGCATTATTGCACTTGATTTTGAGACTTTCCAATGCAGTGGGGACTACTGTTATTTCTATTTAGAGGTGAGAATACCCAGCTCAGTGAGGCTAATTTGCTCTTTTCCCCAAGGTTGCTTGGTTAAAAGAGGTGGTTCCTGGATTCAAATTCAAGTCACTCGATGGAGCTTTTGCACTGTCACTCCCTTGGCACTTGACAATGCCTCCTTCCACCTCTGGGAAAATGCAACAAGGACTGGCAAATACTCCTCCAGGGTCTGTGACTTTGGGCTAGGGGGCCACCCTGTGGTCAGGTCAACAGCCTACTTGAGTCAACACCTACTGTGTGCAAACTTGAGTCCGAAGCCCTGGACTGTGCCAGGCATCGACGTGATGCTAGAGAAGAGAACCGTGTACCGACACCTGCTGCCTGAGGAAGTCAACGCTGGGGAAAGTGGGTGCTGTGAACCTCGGAGGAAAAAGGGCACCCAGGTAGAAGCAGGGATGGCTTTACCAAGGAAGTGGGATTGAGATAAGCTTTGTGTACCTGGATTTAAATCCCGGCTCACTGAGGGACTTTAGGGAGATTAGCTAGCTTCCCTGAACCTCCGTTTTTGCCATCTACACAATGGAAATAATAAAGGTACCTACCTTACAGGATTACAAACATTAAATAATAAAGTGCTTGGAATATAGGAAGCTCTATATTATGTACTTATTTATTCTTTTCATTATCAAGGACTAGTAGAGTCTCAGTAGGGAATGCCATGAGCAAAGCTTCAGAGTCGAGAAACCAAAAAGGTGTTTTTAAAGAATAATAAGTAGCTCACTCTGGTTGGTTGGTAGGGGGCGGGAATGGAAATTGAGGCTACAAGGCGAGTCTGGGCTCAGATCGATGAATATGTACTTAACAAATGGCAATGGGGAGCCACTGAATGTTTCTGGACAGCTGGAACTAGGTTTGGCTACACAATGCAGGGTGGATTGGAATGGGGGTGGTGGAGAAGCCCAGTGGAAACTATGGTCATAGGCCAGGGAGAGGGTGGTGACAGCCGGCAGGGCCAAGAGAGCATGACTTGGCCCTCACAGTCGAGGGAGGTGTGACAGACACGCCCTTGGCCAAGGGCAGGTGTGCCAGTGCTGCCCATCCAGGTCTAGGTGAGTGGCTGGGAACCCATAGCAGGACTTCTCTTTCGCAGGCCCAGGCTTGGGATGCAGCCCCTCTGGGCATCGCATCATCAGTGGCATCTTTGTGCCAAGAAAGACTAAAGGAACGGTAGAGAAGTGGGGGACCAGCCTTCTTTGGTCCTGAGGATCCAGAGCGCCTGGTAACCTCGGGCTGGAAAAGCTCTTTGATGGTCCAAATACAGGTTCCAGAGGACTCACATGGAAGGGAAAAGGGAGGCAGGCTCCTTTTGGGTTTTCATCTAGGTTTTTGAAGAGCAAAGCAGGCTGGTGAGAGCTGCCTGTCTGAGGCGTATTTTATCTTAACCTTTCCATGTAATCCTGAAAGCCCACCTAATCAATTGAAGATCATAAAATATTAGACTTAATGCTGCAAAGTGCTGCTTTTTAATTCACATAACAAGCTCCTAAATAATTCAAATCGCAAACAGACCCTGCAAGTCAATGGTGGGAGGCTGCTTGGATCTGCGGGAGAGTGTCAGCACATGCCGCATTTCCCGGATCGACTCCATTTCAAGAACCCTATTAAGTTAATTGCCGGTTTCTGACAGCAGAGAGCATGCTGGGAGCACAGCAAGCTTTATTAGCCTCTGTGGCATCTGGAGACATCAGCCATTTTGCCCCTACTTGTAGGCACTGGGAGCAGCATGGAAAAAAGTAAATCAAATTATGAGACAATAAATGCTTCTGGCAACACGTGGGCATCAGATTCATTGGTGAATCCAAAAGAGTTCGAGTGTCAGTTGCTGGCCTGTTAAATTCTTTAGGGCAACACAGCCTCTATATTGCAAAAGTCTCGGGGGGGGGGCTGCGGGGTAGTTGCACCCCTTTAATTGCACACTTTGGCACTGCAGGTAAACGTGAATGCAAACCAGGGTCCCCCACCTCCCAACGACACTGCTGGGTAAACAGAGTCTCTAGTGTGGGAGCAGGTGGACATTTGGAGCGATCTCCAGTTATCCCAAATATTCCATGTTACATGTTCAGGTTTGTAAGCAGATCTGCTTGGGTTTGGAAACCCAGGAGGGACCCACGGGGTCCTAGAGTTGGTCAGGGGTGGGCAGGGAGGACATGTGAAGTTAAGGTTTCTGGCCATCTGGCCATCCTATCTGGAGGTTCCCAGGCAGGGCACTGTTCCACGGCGGCGTGTTCTCTGCTTGGTGCATATTGACTATGGAGTGGGGCGGGTCATCTCGGTGATGTGGAGATCTGGCAGAGTGGGGCTGGCTCTGATCTCTCCAGTTCCTACCTTTATATGAGAAGTTCTGGGACGGCCAGCCACCGCCAGCTGATTTTAGGATTTCTGTTCTATTGCCAGGCATCATCCCATCTGTGCTGTTTTGCCTTCGGATGTGATGGTGTTGACGGTAACAGTCTAGATGAGCTCAAGACTGGTATTCCAGCTCAACTATTGATTGTCAGTATGACCTTAATTTAAGAAAAAAACATACAACTTTACTGTCCCTCTACCCTGCTGGCAAAATGAGGACAGGAGTCCTTGCCCGATAGGATTCTTCCAGAAAGGACTGAATTAGTGATAGTGTGTTAAGCATGTGGTTAAGGCCTCAAGGTGGCCAACACTCAGTATGATTTCCTTCCCGTCATCTATGCGTAGACTCCTATGAGCAAGACTCACATGAGCAAAACTGTTTGCACATCTGATTTTTTTTTATCAGGTATGCATAAAGAGAGACAAACTACTCTCTCAAATCTCTTCTTACCCCTGTCCTCAGATCTAGCCTTAGTGTCTGCAGCAACAATGCCTCTTCCTGAATCAGGCCTTCAAAATACTAGAGATACATTTAGAAAGAATATCCAAGAATGGATGGTAGGGGTGAAGATGATGGAGGAAAAATCGGTGGATTGGCTGTTTTGATCCTGGCTCTCCAGTCTTTCTGTGTCACGGGATTGCTGGAGGGGTCTCACACGTGGAAGCTGGCACCCTCATTTCGTAGGCGGTGAAACTGAGGCTCAGAAAGAGGCAGTGACTCACCTGAATTCACCCAGCTAGTTAGTGGTGAAGCCAGGGATGGAAGCTGGGTCTCCTCCTTCCCAGTTCTGTCTTCTTTCTAGTTCTCAGACAGTTAGGAGTGACTTTTGTGGCACATGAGCAGATTTCCCCCATCTGGGGAAGAATGGACCACTGCCATCGGGCCAGAGCTTTGCTCCCTCCTGCCTTTCCAGAGAGAGGATGTGCCTTTGCCCCAAAACCTCTCTCTGAAAATAATGTCAATTCATAACTCATCTCTAATAAGAATGGCTATCATTTCTGAGGGCTGAATTCCATGCACTGTGTTTATATTTTCTATATAGCCCCACTGTGACTCCCATTTTTCAGAGAAGGAGACTGAGGCCAAGGGAGGGAGGTTGTTTCACCAAAGTTGCACTGCTGGTAAGTCAGAGGTATAGGACTGGAACCACAGTTCATCTTGATTTAGGCTGTTTTCCTGTCGCAGCACCTGGCCGCCTATTAGACTCTGGCTTAGGCTAGAGGGCTCCGGAAAGTGGCACAGGGAGAGACGGATCCCTCACCCGGGGTCCAGCCCTAGCCAAATTTGGTAGGCACTAGGCTGGAGGTGCTGTTGGACCCTCACCCTATGATGTTCTGCCCCCTTCCTCCCCACCTCCCACCTGTGTCTCCTGCCAAGGACGGATAGGTAGCCAGGGACCCAAGGCTCCTCTTTCACGCATTCACAAGCTCTAGTGACTAAGTATATAATTAGGATTAGGTTCAGCTGTACCTAAGAGAAAACTCCTGTAACAGTGGCTGAAATGCAAAAAGGTTCCCCTCTGATGTATAAGAAGTCTTGGGTAGACTAGTGTGGAGGCTTCACGATCCTCTGAGGCTCAGGCTCTCTCTCTCTTCATGCTCTACCATTGCCCACATTTGGTTTCCATCCTCAATGTTTCAAAATGCCTGCGGCAGCTCCAGCCATCATGTCCACACTCCAGGCAGCAGGAAGCAAGAAGAGGGTAAAGCAAAAGGGTCTTTCTCTATTTGTCTTTTCTCCCTTTCAGAAAACCTTTCCAGAATTCCTTTTATGAGTTTCTCTTGCTTCTGTGGCCAGAACTTGGTCATGTGGCCACATCAGCTGTAAGAGAGGCTGGGAAGCAGGTACTGTAACTGGCCACATCACTGCCTCCAGACTCTAGGTGCTCGTGAGTGAGGGGAGGTCCTGGGGAACGGCAAGCAGACACTGCCACAACACGATACTGTGCCCCTTCTCCCAGTTGCGAAAGTGCTGATGATGGGGAAAGTTGGCATTTTGAATGAGGGAAAACTCAAGTTATCTTTGGTGAGCATTCTACAACACACTTTGAGATAATTGAAAATGTACGGGGATGCTGCAGGCTTAGGGTTGGAACCACTGTGCTTTCTGGGGCTATTTGTTCTGGGGATGACAACAATGATGAAATCAGCTGTAATTCACACTGTTGACAGCTTTCAGCCACACTGTCCCTTTTCAAAGTATGGATAAGTTTTATTTCTCCAGATTTCTTCTCTTCACGACACACTTATCCTGTGGGTCTTCTGAGGTTGCTCGGAGAATGGGTTTCTCACTCTGGAGGATTCCGAGGATCACGGGGCTGTAGAAATAAACAGAGATAGTGTTGTGCTTGCTCTGTCTGCGCGGCAGGCACTGTCCATGTGCAGGTCACACATCCCCTGACCCCGTTACAGATAAAAAGTGAAGGCTCAGAGAGGGTAAGTGATTTGCCCAAGACCACACAGTGGTGCTATGGACGGAACGTGTCCCCTTCCTCCCACCCCAGTTTGCATGTTGCAGCCCTAATCCCCAATGTGCTGATGTTTGGAGGTGGGCATTTCAAGGGTAATTAGGTTTGGATAAGGCCATATGGGCGCAGCTCCCATGACGAGGTTGGTGCCCTCGTAGGTGAGTAAAGGGCAAGGGCTCTCTCTCCCTGCCGTATGAGGACACATGAGAAGGCAGCCATCTAAACTCCTTCACCATACTGGTGCCCTGACCTCAGACTTCAGAGCTGAAAGAAACAGATGTCTGCTATGTTTTTGGTTTTTTTTTTTTTTTTTTTTTTAGACTTTATTCATTTGAAAGACAGAATACAAAAAGGGGGAGCAGCAGGCGGAGAGAGAGGGAGAAGCAGGCTCCCTGCTGAGCAGGCAGCCTGATGAGGGGCTTGGTCCCAGGACACAGAGATCATGACCGGAGCTGAAGTCAGATGCTCAACACACTGATCCCCCCTCCCTAGGTGTCCTGGACCTCTGCTGTTTACGCCCCCAGACTGTGGTATTTCTGGGATAGTGGCAGAACTAAGACAGCTGGTAAGTGCAACAGCCTGAGGTTGTACTTCGGACTGCCCCTGGTCCCCGATGCTGGGCGCTTTCTTCAACTTTACCCACACCCCCATTGCAGACAGTGCCTCTGGGACAAGGTGGGCATCGCTAGGACTCCCAGGTGTAGGCTGCCGTCCAGAGTTCCTTTTTGTCTTCACCTCCTTCTCCTCTCTCCTCTACTCAAGACCCCCCCTCAGCCTTGGCCAGACCCCCGCCCGCGTCTAGCCCCATCCCCCAAGCCCCCATGAGGGCTCCAGTCAGTCACACCTCCCTTCTGAACCCCACGCGGCTCACGTCCTAGGGCCCACCCCCTTCCCCGAGTCCCGCTCCCACACAGCCCTGTGGAAAGGATGCTGTTCAGCACGTGAGTAAGCACAGGGTGGGCTGGCCAGGACCAGGGTTCCTAAACAGGTGCAAAACAGAGGCTGCCCCATCCCCCCTCAGTGAGTAAAGCCACCGATTCCGGGGACCAGACCGGAAGCCCTCTTCTTGCAGCCCCGAGGGGCCGGGGGAGCTGCGTGTACAGCTGAGGCCTGCTGCCTCCCAGGTTTCCATATACGTAATCTAAATATATGCTTTGCAAATTGAAAAGCGTTCACATATAGAATGTGGCTGTGGGGAGCGAATGCTCTCTTTGAACGTGTCTCTTTAAAGGCAGAGTCCGCCAAGGGTTTTCCTGCCCTTGAGGAGCCACTTGAACACAGCAGCAGATGTAAGATGGAAATTGAAGTGTCTCTCCCAGGCCACCGTCCGCGGATAAAACAGGCGCAGGCTATTCTAAGCGCTCATTAATAGCAGGTCTCGGGGGGCCGGCGGCAGCCAGAGGATTGTACTCATTAAAAAGGTGACGAGGTAGAGTTTTGTGCCTTCCCTGCTTGTCGCTGGGATCCTGGTGTTCAGATGTCACCGGCAGGCCCCAGATGAGTGCCCCCGGCTTGCTGGCATGGGTGAATATTTTCTGAAGGTTTTGAAAGCGCCTCCCACTCATGGATGGGCCGAGAAGCCCTTGGTGTTTATCAAGTGGGTTCGCCTGTCTTCCGAGGCAGGCCCTGGATGGCATTAGCTCAAGACAGAAGCAGGGAGAAGAGCTTTAGCTCATCAGCTAATGAAAGAGCCTCGGCAGTTCCCAACAAGGTCCTTTAGAGGGCTTGGTAAAGGGCCCAGAGCCTCCGGGTGGTCCGGGGCCAGGGCCTGGGGTCTCCAGCAAAGTCTGGAAGGGACTGGACCCTTGGAATCAAAGGGACTGGCCGACGGCCCCCTGGGTGCCCCACATCCCACCAGGGTCTTCTTGTACAAGGCCACTGGTTTGTTCTAGAAGAATGGGGTTCTTGGCTCATTTTTTACCTCCACTTTTTATCCGTTCTCTGTTTTGGGTCTCCCCTTCTCGGGGTCTGTATTTTGTCTTCTTCTCTCTCTTGTGTGAAGGAGGCCACCTTGGGTTTTCCCGGTAGGCACATAGGGAGGGACTCTGGACAGTTTCCCAGACATCCTGAAAACTGCCTTTTCACCCTAAAACGTCAGGTGGAGACAAGCATCCTCTCTGGCCTTTACACTCTTGCATTGTCCAGGTCCACATTCTTTCCTGTTCTGTCCTTTTCCTTGACTTTTGCTTCCCCTGACCTTTCTGTACCAGCTCAGACCCCACCTCCTCTGAGAGGCCTTTCTTAAGGTGTCCGTCTCCCCCTTCCCTCTGCTAGTTGTTATATTACCACAGTATGGAATGACCTTGTTCATTTGGTATCCCCCTTGCTTGTTGGGGCCTCCTGTGTCGTGGAATTAGGCCCAGGGCTGGGGGGCATGAAAGTTCCTTGTCTTGTTCATTGTTCCCCCCTGCTCAGCACAGTGTCTGAGCTGAAAGATACTTGATTTATTGACTGGGCCAACAAAAGAATGCATGAGGAGTTCTCATATCTAAATCCTGGCCCTTGGTCATTCCACGAAGAGCCCCTTTTTAGGGATTTTTTTTTCACTTGTTATCTTTAGTAACTTTGGGGCTGTGGCCTCCAGCTTGAAGTCAGGGTCACCACAAGGGAACAGATCTGAGGAAATGGAGACAAGAAGAAGATCATGGCCTCAAGTTCCTATATGGAGTGTTTTCTCTTGTTTGTTTTTATGAAGTGGTATCAATACTATGTTGAGAAATAGGTTTATTTTTACCCCTCATTCATTAACAGGTAGAAAATGACTATATTTCTTATGAAATGTTATTGATAACTTGGGTTTAAATTAAACTGCATTTCAAGATAATTAAGCTCAATATTAATAAAATGGGTTTAGGGTTGGAGGGAGTGGGGGGATGGAAAATTCTGCAATTTTTTTTAATGCAAAAGCAAGACACTTAGCTCACCTTTGAGAGGACTTGAGTTGCCCTACAAATGTGGGTCTATCATAATTTCAAGAGCAGACGAGAAATCCCAGAGAAAGGGAAATATGGCAGCAAAATCTGTTCGCCCAAAGATGTACTACACAGCACATGCCCGTAGGGCATGGAAGACTGTGGGCTGTACGCTTGGCTCTGAGTTTCTGAGAAGCCAAAGCAAAGAGGGAAGGAAAAGCAGTGATGAGGTTTGCAGGAGGTTCAAGGCCTTGGGCTTTGGTGGGAAGAAAACCAAGAGGGAAGAGTAAGGATAACTTTGAATTTTGGGGGGGAAAATAATTTTGAATAACCTCTTAAAAGACCAAAAACCTGTCACTCGTGGTCTCAGGGTACCCATCCTCCTGCTCAACTATCCCTCCCTAATTACTTGGAACTGCCTAGTGGCTATGCCATCGTGCTCTGCGACCCAGGAGCACTGCTGCTCAAAATCCCCCCAGATGTCTGTCTGAAGACCCACCATTAGGGCCCCCCTCCCTGGAAGTGCATCTGATTATGCCCCTGGGTAATGGAGGGCCCACAAGCAGGCTGTGATCAGAGTGAGGGAGGGCCTTGGCTCGGGCCCGGCAGTTGGGTGTGGTTGGAGGGTGAGGGTCGGGGGGATGCCAAGGACAGGTGCACACTGTTTTCACAAGCATGCCACAATGGGGTGCTGGGGCTGGTTGGTGGGAGGCCAATCCAGTTATGGCGCTACTGAGCCATGCTCAGATGTGATGTTGGTGTCGCCTACATATCAGGTACCCAGGAGCATGAGTAGGCCACAGAGTTCTCGGAATCTCTACATTGCCCTTGCAACAGGATCAAAGTCTTCTCCTACTTTCATAGCACTTTATGGGCATCTTTGTGTTATCTGACCCAATATGACACTCATCCTAAGTCCCTCAAATGAGGGCATGAATTAATGATTGAATAAATCAGTGCCATGACTACCACGGTCCAAATCCCCATCCTTCCCTCAGCTGCTGTCCAGAGTCACTTCTTCCAGGAAGCCCTCACTGAATCCTCCTGCCATTTCTTGTCAAGACTCTTATGGTGCTGTCTGTGTGACCAATGTGTAAATGCCTTCCTCAATGCTAAGAATTGGTCAGTCTTTCTTGTGTTTTCTGGTGGTTCCTCATTCTAGCCGGACAATAAACACATTTCTTCAACATGCACTCATTCAGCTCTTACCATTGGCCCCACTCTGTGCCCCACTTCCTTTCAAGATGAAGCTGGACAGGTAAGGAGCTTATAGTCTAGTGTTGGCCTGGCAAACTACTACCCATGGAATGAGCCCAACTGCCACCTATTTTTGTAAATAAAGTTGTCTCGGTACCCAGCCATCTCTATTTGTTCACACATGGCCTATGGCTGCTTTTGAGTTCCAAAGACAGAACGGAGTTGCAGTGAGAGAGACCACATGGCCTGCCAAGCCCAAGATATTTGCACTCTGGACCTTTACAGAAAGGATTGCTGCTCCCCGTCTACTGAGAAAGACAACTTAGAAAAAGATCATTCCAGCATGATGTGTGAGAGAAGAATAGGATGGCTGAGCCTGGCAGGCCTGGGCTGGGTGTGTGTTACTGCAGATAGGGTGGCTGGGAAAGCTGCTCTCGTGGAGATATTATGTGAGCTGAGACAGGAAGGGCAAGAAGGCTGCTCTGCGAGTATCTAGGGAAGAACCTTCCCGGTGGAGGGAACAGCATGTTCCAAAGGCCTCTGATGTGCTGGAGTAAAAGACAAAAGCTCGTTGGCTGCGAATATAGTGGACAAAGAGAGAGTGGGACAAAGCCAATGTTGGAGAGGTAGGCAGGGGTTAGATCAGTGATTCCAAGGGGGCAGTATTGCCTTCTTGGGTTTGTTTGGGGTATTTGGGGTGGGGGGGCGTGCCAAAAATTCAGTGAGCAGGCACCAAGAATTCAAGACTTCAAGCAATGCCTGCAACAGTCTGACCCAAGAATAGACTGTCCTGGGTCCTGTGTGACTTTGGGGTGTCCCAATGGATATTCATGGAGGTGGAAAGCCAGTTTCTGATGATCTTACCCTGGACTTAACTCTCCTATTCATATAAACTGAAGATTACTTTGGCATCGGGTCAGGCATACACTGAATTGTCTAGGAATGGATCTACCATATAAGTTAAGGGAAGATTGCACTGTATTCTGTTTGCAATATTATCAGGTGACGTTCGCCATGTTGGAAAAATCATGTCACCCATGGCAACATCACCTTCTGTATCTGAGTTTCCGGGACAACACACCTGTTGTCACGTGTGTTTGTAGCCGTGGCATTCACTATTTCTTCACACACAAAGGCATGTCCTTATCTTGATTAGTGAGGTCATGCCGGAGGATTTACCTATTGAAATGTGTATTGTTTTGCTACAAATTACTTCTCCTCCCACCTTTATATTACAGTTAAGGTGTTATATCAATTAAAACATCAGGCAATGTTTTAATGTAGAGAAAAACCATACTACCTCTGAATTTTGTCCCAGGATAGCAAAGAAGCGTTGCCAAACATTGTCTGATGGAAGCAACAGGGCTGGATACCACAGTCCTGTGTGGGTCTTGAATAGTTTGGATTTTATGCTAAGAAAGTTGAGGAGCCCTGGCAAGACTATAAGACAAGTGATGGGTTCTTGCAGGCCAGGGTGCTGATTACGCTTCCTCTTTTTTTCCTTGATCCTGCACCCACTCCCCTCAACAACATGGTACAAGGCAGGTGCCCCGGAGACAATCTGTAAATTAAAGAGCTACCAGCTAGAATAACCTCAGTCTGGGAGCTTAGCAGGCCTGCATCTCTCCTTACAAGTGAGATTTCTTTGGCCAAGGGGGGTTAAGCGGCTTGTCTGGGCCAGGTGGTAAGTGGTATCTGGTATATGGTATATACCTGTGATTGGGTTGGGTGCCCCCTCCCTTTCCTTCTCCTGAGAGCCATCCTGGTCCTTTCTGGCTTCCCTGGCGGCTGGTCTACCCACTCACCTTGGCCACCTGCCCAGGTCCAGTCCTGTTTCAGGCCTTCCCCCTCACTCCTCTTACTCCCATCCCAGGAGCCAGCTTCTCAACCTTTAGACCCCAGACCAAGATCTAAGAATATCTCCAAGAGTATTTCCCAACACCTGCAACAGATGTGCCCGCAAATTACCTGATCCCAGTGGGGAGGGGGGAGCAGGGGAGGAAAGGGAATCATTTTTCTAAAAGCATTACACGTTTAATGTGCAAAGTTACATCACACATCCGTGCACAGGCCAACTCTCTGGGAGTTTATTTCAAGACCAGAGGCAGGTCCATGTTCCTGAGCACACTGTTCCCAGAGAAAACAGCATGGGCAAGATGTGGAGGACTGCGCGGGTTAGATGCTTTCACGTATACAAGGTCTGATGGGGAGAGATGGATATTTGCAGGACCCCTTCTGTTCCCCTGTCTCCATAGATGTCATTCTTTGTCTTTCAACCCCCCCCCCCCGTGAGCACTCGCAGTATCCCCATCTCACAGGTGCAGAAACTGAGCTCCACGACACCGTGTATCCTTTTACCCCTTACACGCCCTATGACACGGGCAAACCTGAACTTGAACTCAGGTCTCTAGATTCTTGCCATGCCTTGAGACGTGTGAATATGAGGTGTAGAGCATATCCTATGTGTATATCATGAAGAGGCACATACACATCAGGGTATACTTTTTTTTATTATTAGATAGGCCTGGGTTCTTTATTTTATAAGAGTCACAAAAAACTATGGAACCCATGTGGGATTACAGCCAGGAGTGGATAGAGAGTTGTCTGCAGAACAAGTTTAACAGGAAGTGGTAAAAATGAATAAAGGTTGAGTTTGGTCTTTTTTTTTTTTAATTTAATTTAATTTTTTCAGTGTTCCAAGATTCATTGGAGTTCAGTCTTCTTTCTCATCCAGAACAGTTCAGTCAACTGACAAAATAATTGTCTTGAATTTTTGTTGTTAATGTAAGAATTTTTGAATATTAACATGAGGCTAGTTTCATGTGCAGAAGAGACCATTTTGCAGTATTTGGTTTCCAAAATTAATGCTAGATACATTAGTTACAAAGTTAAAATTACAAAGAACTGGGACGCCTGGGTGGCTCAGTTGGTTAAGCGACTGCCTTCGGCTCAGGTCATGATCCCAGAGACCCGGGATCAAGTCCCACATCGGGCTCCCTGCTCTGCAGGAAGCCTGCTTCTCCCTCTCTCACTCCCCCTGCTTGTGTTCCCTCTCTGGCTGTGTTTCTCTCTGTCAAATAAATAAAACCTTTAAAAAAAAATTACAAAGAACTGAGGCAGTTCTTCCTTATGCTTTCAAATTCTGCTTATAAAGGATTGTACCCTATTTATTCTCCTGGTAATCTTTTATTCTAATTATATATATGATAAAATTTACTATTCTAATCATTTTTGAAAGTTTAACCTGGTTATTTGTGAAAAAACCTAGTTTTGAGGAGAAAAAATTCAATCTTTTCCCTGCAAACATAAATAAACTCAGAAATAGGTAAAGCTTCATGAATTTGTGTGTCACCCTTACATAGGGACCATGCTAATCTTCTCTGTATCATTCCAATTTTAGTATTTGTGCTGCACTGTTTTGATCATTTTTAACCATACAGTCCAACAACATCAAGCACATTCATATGTTTGCACATATCTACTTTTAAAAAACAATTTAAGAAATCTTTTCTAAAAATTCTAGCAAAGGACAAATGGATTGAAGTCTTCCTGGAGAAACGGCAGCGCCAGAGGCCACCTGGTCCACGTGCCCGTCCCCGGGGACCGGAGAGCACTTGGAAGCCTGCGTGCTTATCTGGTAAGATGTGTATTTCGGCCAGGTTTTAGCAGCCCTGAGACTCCATTGCCGGCTACTGCAGAGATAACATCTCTAAACCAGGATGCCGCTTCCTCCCTCTATTTTTCAAAGCCATGCTTCCCCAACCAGATTTACATTTTCAAAAACCCTTCAGATAATCACAAACCCAAGAAACTTCCACTCCTCTGAGGTTTAATTAGGAGAAACTGTCTTTCTAGTACTTCCAAGAGCTTTGCTCTAAATTTCTCAGCGGCAAGAGAAGGTTCAGGGCGGATGAGTGGGAGCAAGTGGAACCTGTGAATAGCTGCCCCCTCCGTCCCCTCCATCCCCTCCATCCCCCTCCGTCCCCCTCTGTCCCCCTCCGTCCCCCTCTGTCCCTTGCAGTGGAGATAAAGCCAAGTTGCAGGTCACTGAAATCACATTGTGAGTGTGCCCTGTATCATTAGGACCCAGAGAATGGGGATGATAGGAACGGAGGATAACACATTAGCAATAGATAATAGAGTCTAAATAAACATAATCAGCTTTCCTCTATGTCTTCAGACCAAAGCTTATCTATAAATACCCTAATGACGCCCAACCAGCCAATTACTCGTTTCTTGGAAGAGCCCCTTATTAATGGCGTTGCAGTGAGGGAAAAACATTAATTATTGGACACAGTGGGATCTTTTACGTTCTGTCTGGTCCGGACAGCACCAATTAATGCAACAATTATTATCAACGACCGTGGCAGCATACTGAGTGCAGCCACCCCAGGCTGGCTCGATGGGGTGGGAAGAACGGGCACGCTGGCGGAACATCACCCACACTCTTTTTACGAAGTCTGCTTCTTCATCGCTGCGGAAGCTGCTGGAACAAAGCAGAGGGTGGCCAGGGTGTGTTGGTTTTTCTTTTTAAGCCATAAGATAGTGTTCCTGGGATGCTGAGTGGGGGAGAGTGGGAGGAGTCAGGCACTGTTCTGTCGTGTTGAGTTGCTAAGTGAAACCAGGCAGAAGATTGGAGAAGAGAGGCCACCTTCAGATCATGGAGCATCTGGCTTGGCTCCTTCCCACTCCTTCAGGCTCTTCTCTTCCACTCATTATAGAGCAGGCCCAAGCTTCTCCCTCAGCTTCTCCAGTTCAGCTGTGCTCTATCCTGCCCCAGGACATTTGCACAAGCTATTACTCATTCCTGAAAGATCTTCCCTGCCCTTTACAAGTCTGACTCCTTTCTGAATGCAATACAAAAGTTCCCTTTGCAGAAAGGTCTTTCTTGAGCTTTTTCTTAATATTAATCACTTCTTGTTCCTATTTCTTGCACAAAATCCATCATAAATCTTGAGATAATTAACAGCCATATCTTATTTTATTTGCGTCTGTCTTCCTCACAAGAATGCAAGCTCCATGAGGGTAGGGACTTTATCTTCTTTTTCTCCAGCATCTATCCAAGTGTTTTGCATTTTGTAGGGGCTCAATAGATGTTTGGTGAATGAATAAATAAACCCATGCATGGTGTAGAAACAGATTATAACTGCAGGCACCACAGAGACTAAACCAGCTATTCTCCTGCAAAAATTCCACGGGGGAGGGGGAGGGGGGCGTGGATACCAAATTGTTCAATTCAGAGCAATAACATCTCCTGCAAATTCTGTGTCAACTCTACTTCCGCACTTCAAAGGTGACGGACATGCTTGAAGGGCCTTTGATGGGCCGTCCTGTAACATACTGGCTTCTATTATCACTCACATCATGGCCTTTATTCAAGCTGGCTAAAAGTGAATCTGCTCTGCCTGAGGTACAAACCTGTTGCAGGAATGCTTTTATTTTTCTCTTCTCGGTGACAAGGAGAGGCTTTCTTCTGGGAGGCATTAATTACAGAGCACTTTGGAAAATTGGTCCAGTGAAGGATGGAAGGGCTCCCCAGAGCCTTGGCCAGGGCTCTGTGAATGGGCCTGCCCCGGTGGCCCTTCTGGAGAAAGATCTCCAGGCTATTTGTGCTGCAAGTTACCCCTTGGAGTGTTAGAGCAGTTCATACGTGCTATTCAAAGTCAGAGCCCAGTTCAAGAAGCTTATTAGACCTTCCTGAACCTCAGCAATCCACAGCCACTAACCATATCCATCCCTGTGCACCCTTCACTGACATGACCTTCTTTGGAGGTTTTCTAACCAAAGTGGAACCGTGAAAGCTTTGAGGCAGTCCTGGGGTGTCCTCAGCCTAGGACTGCTGTGTGGATGTGGCCACAGCAAGCATTACCATCCCATTTCTTCCAAACAAACAGGGAAGTACTTAGAGATGACAGGGACGCTTGAGGCATCTGTAAGGGCTGTTTTTGCTTTCATCTCCCCGAGAATGGCAATGACCTCAACTCACAATGATCTCACCCGTTCACACGCCTTTAACACATTTGGTCTTGACCCTGCAGTTGGGCTCAAGCGTGGAGTGCCCACCTCCTGGTGTGTTTGGGGGCAGACAGGTGGGGAGCTGTTGGAGGGCAGGGTGTACCCAGCATCTCTACACCCCGCTAGGTGCCGAGCTTGCTGATGCCCGCTTGGCCATATTCAGTAGAAGTTTACCTTAGTGCTACACTGTGTCAACATTCTGGGCTCTTCCTCTGTCCCCTGAGACCAGCCTCTGACACATGGAGAGCAGGAACCAGAAACTATTCATCCTTCTATCTCTGGTGCCTGGCTCAAGACCCTGGCCCCCTTCCAATGTGTAAGGTCTTGAATGAAGCTGCCACAGGGGCATTTCGAAGGGGGCAGTGCCTGCTGCAGAATGCCCTTCCTATCCCTTCTGCCTGAGGAGGAGCATTTGGGGTTACTGTGTGCTTCTGGATGCCCAGCAGGAAAATAAAAATGAAACATTATATCCATGTGTTTCCAAACAAGGAGGCTGGTGGATCTGAATGCGAATCCCAATCCTGCCACCTACTGGCAGAGGGGATTGGACATGTTCCTGAATCTTACGGTGCTTCCGTTTCCTTTTATGGAAGATACAAATAATGGTCATGATCTCTTCATGCTGGTGGGGTGTTTGGCTAATGTCAGTAGAATGTTTAGCGTGGTATTTGGGGCAAAAGAGACCTCCAATAAATATTAATGGCTGTGATTACTATGCTAGCAGTGAAGAGCTTTAGAACACAGGAGTGAGGTCTCCAAGAATGGTCAGTTGATAGTTTTATACTGAATGCCCCCTGGGAGCTGAGCTTTGTCCTGGACCCTGAGGTGGTGACAGAGGTTGGTTCTGTCCCAGAGAATCTGTTGTGTGTTAACCAAATACGGTTTCCTGCTGGCGGGAATCTTGTTTATTCTGAAGACCCTGACCCACGTCCTGCAGGAAACACCTAATACTGCTGTGCGGTGTTTGATGAATATAAGGAACGGCAGTGACCTCGGAGTGTGGACTGCCTCCGAAGGGGCCAGTGGCGGTGTGGGGGCTGTATTTCACCACTGACTCTAGTTTCCGGACTGTGCTGGCCGATCATTAACCATCTTCCAACCAACCAGGGCCTGAAGCCATGTAGAGATGCCCATGTCAGAAGATTCTAGATCATAAATTATGGGCTGTAATTCAGATGGTTGGCTGTTAGGACACTAATTTGGGATTCGTGTTTTAAACTACTGTTTGTTTTCTGTTTGTGGCTTTCTGGTATGTCTGACATCATCACACCAGTTGTGACAGAGGTCTTCTGGTTACTGCCCACTGCTCAGGAGGATGACTGTTTCTTTCTCTGGGATCCCTTGGAATCCTCCTGAGTGAAGCTGTGTGTGTTACATACTCGCTATGTTTTCTGACCGTCTGCATTCTTCTTTCCCCATCTGATCACCCTGCCTTCCTGCTTGTGTCTCATGATATTTTGTGCAAGTTCAATATCGTCCTCAGCACAGTACCTACCCGCGAACCTCACATAATTGGGGTCCTTCACGTAATATGTGTACCTTACATAATTGCTCTAACCACCTACCTTATTTAATTGGAAACCAGGAACCTTTGAGCTATCTAATGACATCATCTGACTTTTATTAATTTCTGCCTATTTGCTTAGTCGCCAATTTCTAAACTTGTCTTGAACCTTGATGAGAGAAGGAAATGCTGAGCAAGCACTACTAACAGAGTCTGTCCAAGCAATAAATGAAATATTAAATGAAAAGAAATAAAATCAATAATAAAAGAAACCCACGAAAATATTAAGCCATGGTACCAAAGACTATTTCTACTGAGTCCCAACAACACTTTTTTTTTTTTTTTAAATGTGAAGATGGGAAAGTTTCCTGGGCTCCAGATTGGCACTGGATTGTATATAGGAGGAACCAGTGGGCAAAAATCTCGGGGGGGACCTGGTGTAGTAAGTGGCTAAGAAAACAGGGCTTAAGACAGGCAGCTGGCTAGCCACACAATCTGGGGTGAGTCATCTAAGTTTGTGGGGCTTCCATTTATTCATCTATAAAAAAGGAGCCAAAATTAGTCCCCATATCATAGGGCGGTGCTGGGCTTAAATGAGATCATTGGTGTGACACACTTAACACAGTGCCCCGCTCATGGAGAATGCTCAGTAATGGAAGGATGAGTGCTTTTCTAATAATTAGAACCAGTGGCCTGAGCTTCCTTGGGAATGGGTGAAGGAGTGCCTGCCCTGAAATGCTTTTAGGGAAGGTGACAGGCTCTCAGAGTTTCCGGTGCCACAATCAGCTAGGGAAAGGGTTCAAGTTCAATTCTGATTTAAATACATTGTGTGTGTGTGGGGGGGCGCCTGGGTGGCTCAGTTGGTTGGGCGACTGCCTTCGGCTCGGATCATGATCCCAGCGAGTCCTACATCGGGCTTCCTGCTCGGCTGGAAGCCTACTTCTCCCTCTCTCACTCCCCCTGCTTGTGTTCCCTCTCTCGCTGTGTTTCTCTCTGTCAAATAAATAAAATCTTGAAAAAAAAAAAAAGAATAAATACATTGTGGGGGAAGCCTGAGATAGATTCTGCATTTCTAAGGAGCCCCAGGGAATGCTGATGTTGCCAATGACCACACTCAGGTAGCAGGGAGCTAGTTAGTTTTTTGCGAAACTGCTGCAGAAGGTATGCAATAATCAAGATGGTGCAATGAGCCAGACCTCTACCGTCCTCGGGGGTGGCCCCTGGCCACATGCCTCGAACACCTGAAATGTGGCTTAGTCCAAATTCAGATGTACTATGCATGCAAAATACACAAAAACTTAGTATGTAAGAAAAGAATGTGAAATATCTCAATAATTCTTATTAAACGTTGAGGTGATAATATTTTGGATAGATGAGCTTAAGTAATCTATTAAATTAATTTCACCTATTTCTTTTACTTATTTTATTTTATAGGGATATTAGGCAATTTAAGATGACACAGGGGGCTCCCATTTTATTTCCATAGGGCAGCGCTGAGCTGCATTATCACTCAGATCCCTTTGGAATGGGAACCCCCAGGAGACTGGCTTCTCACCAGGGCTGTAGGCTGATGTCCCCGCATGTTCTTGTGTGTGTTGTGTGCATCCCCTAGGGAACACGTGTGGCCTGTCTCCTTCCAGCGCTGGAGGCAGGGGGCAGGGAGAGACAGAGCTCCAGGGGTCTCCAGCCCCCTGTCTGGCTGGGTTAGGGCGGAGGGCGAAAAGGGAGCTTGTGTGTTCTCTCCCTCTCATTCTCTCTGAACCAGCAGGACAGGGACTGCTGAGCTGCCATGGGGATCATCGGGTTCTACCTTGAAAATGTGATTTCTTGGAATGGCCACTCTGGAGAGGAGGAAAGTTTATCTTCAGCCCAGAGCTCCTCACTGAATGGACACATCACCACCTAAAGTAAAAATGGTTATGGGGGCTGGGGCCGGGAGATGTTTCCCTTGGGAACTGGGTGTTTAGAAACCCAGGCGGGAGAGGCCCTGGGAAAGCCCACGAGGCAGAGCCGTCTCCTGGAAGGTCATCTGATGGCTCTGACTCGAATTCACATGAGGGTCTAGGGGAGGGAGACCTGTCACCATGCAAATGACAGGGCCACCAGAGCCAGGCATTGACCTGTCCCAGGCAGCTGCTAATTCAGACCCTCTCCCTGAAGCCTTCTAACATCATCTCCAATCCTGCCTGCCCATGTCCAGCTTCCTCTCCTAAAATATATATACATTTTTGTCACGCATTGCTTTTGCTTGTTTCAGAGTGAGAATGGATTCCGAGAAGAGCCAGCTAAGGTCATCGCCAGCGTTTCCGCCTTTCCTTGTTTGTCTGTAATGGCAGCTGGATATGAGGTTCTGACTTCAGCGCGAGTAACAGGCTGCAAACCTCATATGACTTGGACAAGCCATTTCCTTGCATGAGACCTGGCAGAGCGAGCGGGTAGCTGCTTGTCCCTGCCCCTTTCTAGCTGGAGACCTCACACAAGTGACGCAAGGGATGCCTTTGGGGTCCTGATCTGGAAGATAGCGATGATGACAGCACCTGCCCCCACCCCCGGGGCCGAGCTGCTGGGAGAATTATGGGTGTAATGCGGTAAAAAGCCGAGAGTATTTCCCACTGCTCGGTAAGGCTGTGACTGTTATTCTTAGCTAATGAGGGCTCCCTGAATGGCAGCCTCTTTTTCCAGTGGGCAGATTACTTAGAAAAGACCCAAAATTGCACACCTGGCTGAGTAAGAGTCAGGTCCTATGTGGCGATGATGTAACATGCCTATTTTTGGCAGATGTGGTCATTCAGGGAGTGACCCATTTTCCTGTACTTCATTGAAGTCATTGCAATGGGTTTCATCAACTAGTAGGCTGGGGGATGAGCCACGGGGTTAGAAAGAGCTTTTTCTGCCGCTCCGGGCTGCTTTCACCACCCTATAGCTCAAGTCAGAGCTGGGAAGGCACGGAGGGATGCTTCCATGGTGACATCCGCCCACATTCATAATGACTGCAGAGACAGGGAGAGGAGCCGAGCACGCATGCCCCCTTCCATTCTCCAGGGGATGTTTGCTGCATCACCAGAGAAGCAGGAGGATTTTTTATTTTTTATTTCATGTTTGACCTGATAAGGGGAGGGTCGAGATTCCAGGTATCCGTAGGACCTTTTGAAACACTGAACGGCAGCATCCAAGAGGAACACCGGACAGAGGGTGAGAAGGTTCCTTGTCTGTGAGTTTCTTTAAAAGTCTGAACATGAACCCTGAGAACTCATTGTCATGGCACTTCTGTAGCACCAATCCAGCTGGAGCAGGGCACTCTCTTTGAAGGAGAGTACAGAAAGCCAGCAAGAGCAGGGAATCTGGGGGTTCAAATCCTCTTTGAATGAGGCTGAGTGTGAGTAAAAATGGGTAGACCATCAGAGAGGGAGACAAACCACGAGAGACTCTTAACTCTAGGAAACCAACTGAGGGTTGCTGGAGGGGAGGCGGGTGGGGGGACGGGGTAACTGGGGGATGGGCATTAAGGAGGGCACATGATGTGATGAGCACTGATGAAAGCATATGAAACTGAGTAATCATTGAACACAACATCTGAAGCTAATGATGTCCTCTAAGTTGGCTCATTGAATTTAAATAAATAAAAAAATGGATAGACAAGTAGCTAGTTAACCAACTGACCCAGTATAGGTTGAGTTGCCGGTGGTGGCTGCTGATGTATTAATGACCCAGTGCCAAGAGCAGAGATTTGGACCAAATGTTCTTGGATTGAAATCTTACTCCACTGCTACTGACTGTGTGGTGTGGCTCAAATCACTCTACCTCTCTGAGCCCCAGTGTTCATGCCTGTTAGGTGGAAGAAGATGCTGACCTTGTGGGGTTGTCAGAGCAGCTCGGCAAGAGGGGACCCAAGGCCTCCTGAACTGCCTCGTCTAGATCCAGGCTCCAATGGTTCTGGCTGGCCCATGGCTCCCCAGCTGCTTCTTACCTTCCAGTTCAGCTTAACTGTCACCTCTCCGAGAAGCCTCGCTGATCACCAGTGGAAAGCCCCATGCCCATTCCTCCTTTTTCCAATTACCTTCCAACACTGCTCTTGGTTTCTTTCCTTCCCAGCTTGTGACACAGTCTGTGATGTTCTTGCTTGTTTGTTATTCTTTGTCTATTTTGTGTGTTGACTGCTGGCTGTCTCTAGCCACTAGACTGAGGTCACCAAAGGCAAAGGCGCAATCTCTGTTGTTTGGGGACATGGAGTACCTTGATCAGTGCCTGGCTTACATACAGCAGGTGGCTGGAGGATTGACAGAAGATCCCTGTCACTAGGGCAAACTTCAGAGCCTTGTCCGTAGCTTTTCTGAATCTTGATACCAGGAGCCATTGTAAAGGGTTGTGGTATGGCAAGGGTAAACAGAGATCCAGGGTGGGTTTCACTGAATACAGGGAGTGACACAGAGTAGGAATCCATAGTATTAGACAAGCTCATGGGATGGTGTGAGGAACACTCAGTGCCCCCCAAATTATAAACATTTTTATTCTTTTCCCTTCTGCTCTTCTTTCTATGGGGTTTGTACTCCTTGGTTGCAGATACAAGTCACACAGAATGCAAAGTTTGGGAAAAAGAAGATGTAGCCCTGAAGAATGAGAAAAGGAAAAATAAGAGCTTTTGTTACCTCAACTTACAAAACCTGTGATTTCATTCATAATGTCTGCGGAAGTGGCCAAGGGGTGAATTCACACGTTACCCCATAAACCGACCAAACAAGTCTATCTAGATGGGAAAGTTAGTATCTTATGACTTACTGGTCTATTCTATCCAAAAAAGAGCACAACTCTTTTCCTCCATACGTTTAAATAAGCACATTTTTTTCATGAAATAATCTCCCATTAAAAGAATCAATGTTGGGCGCCTGGGTGTCTCAGTGGGTGAAAGCCTCTATCTTTAGCTCAGGTCATGATCTCGGGGTCCTGGGATCGAGGCCCGCATCAGGCTCTCTGCTCAGCGGGGAACCTGCTTCCTCCTCTCTCTCTGCCTGCCTCTCTGCCTACTTGTGGTCTCTCTCTCTGTCAAATAAATAAATAAATAATAAAATCTTAAAAAAAATTAAAAAAAAAAAGAATCAATGTTTCCTCATCCATAAGAACTGTGGAACACTGTGGATTTCTCTTTTCACCTGGAGTGATAGGAAGCTCAAAATTAATTTCAACATTCAATAATAATATTCATTCTCAGGTTGTTACTCCTATTGATTTCGGGTTTTGAAAAGAAGCAAGATGCGAGTAACAAAGTGCATTTTGGGAATGTGATTTGCTGACTAAAAGCCTGGGGCTAAGCTTTTTCAGGTGGGCAAGTTACTCTGACAATCATTTTTGCTGTAGCGTTCACTGAGACACCTCTGTGGCCCTGAGCTTGTCTCTCCCTTGCTCTGGTCCGCAACGTCCTCAGCTCTTCAAAGAGGAGGTTAGACAGAGAAGGCTCATTCGCTGCCTTTGCAGATTGAAAGGGAACACTTTCATTTCTCATTCTTTCAGTGATCTGGGGGGCAGAGAAGCTTCTTGTCCTTTTTCTGTATGTTTCAGTGCAGTCAAGCAAGGATTCTTCTCAAGTTTTTATTTATTTATTTATTTTTGTAAACCACATTATCTTTCACCCAAAATAAAACTGATGGAGAATCCAAATACATGAAGCAGATTCTAGTGCAGCCACGGTGGTTGATGTGAGGGGTGGGGTTGCAAGTAAAGAATCCTCACCTCGGGCTCTGCTCCCTTCCACAGCACCCCTCCCCCCCCACGCACCCGGAGGCTTCCCTAGAGGCCCAGGGCGACCGCAGTATTACCGGATTGCTCGACATCCGCAGAATAGACTTCAGTACCTACATTTACCTGCCCCGAACCAGGCCTGAGTAGGACTCGGTGAAAACACAGGTGTCTGTGGTCTGTGACATGGGCACACGAGTGAAGCCATTTGTTTTCCCATCAGAGGTCTGGCTTGGCTTCTCAAGCCCTGGAGGAGCCCTCCTTCAATCCTTCATCATCTCTTAGGGCAGCGAGTCTCCGACTGCGGGGACCCACAGAGCGCGCCTCTTGGTCGTCTCTGTATCAGAAGGATCTTTGGCATCCAGGTGGAATGGGTGGCACTGTAAACATTTGAAACTTCGCAAACTTCATTTCTTTTAGACATTTGGGGCTGTTTAAACAGTAGCTTGAGTATTAAATTTGCACTTTATGAGACTTGGGGAGAGGGGATGGGGAAGGGTGGAAGGGAGGATTTCCCCAAACCATAGGAAAGGATGGAAAACACTGTTGAGTTTTTTCCTGGGGAAACTTTTTTTCCCCCCTTTCAATTGAAATATTGCTTTAAAGCATTGGCAGGCTGACAGAAGTGAAATGAAAAACAAATCCCACAAAAATCCTGGGGTACCATAAAAATAATGAATAAAGTAGTGCAAAATGCTTTGATTTCAGTACATTTTTCAGTAAAGCTGGTGCATTCCAAACAGATTGTATTTATCTTGAAGGAGGCCCTTGTGCACTGAGGCTTTAGAGTCTACAACAACGTTTTGGTGGTCTCGATTGGGATATGATAATAAGAAAGTATTCATGTAGTATAAGTAGCATAGACTTTGAAAGTGGGTCAAAAAGGATTTGAATCCCTCCCTCCCCTTTATATGTCCCTGGCCACTTCGAGTAAGTGACCATCCTGCTGGGGTTGAATTTCCTCACCTGTAAAAATTTGAAGAGTCATATCTACCCCTGTGGGCTGTGCAGTTTGAGACAATGTGTGTGAAATCTACAGGGAGCGCACGTAGGCACTGGGACTGAGTCTGAGTAAAAAATGGTGATTGTGTATTTGTGTCCAGAGCTCTGCCAAGTGTCTACCATCAACACAGACGCCAGTCCTCCAACTGCATGGGGGCCCTGCTCTTCCCCTCTTTTCCCCTGGGCTTGCATGGCTTTTTATCAGATTCTAATATGAATACATATTTGTTGGAAGAATCTTGAAAACTAAAGATGAATGTTAAGAAAGAGAAGTTGCCCACAATCCCAATAAAACCCCAGTGTGTTCTTCTCCATTATACATGTAAATATATATTTTTTCTTTAGTCAATTTCTATTTCTTGCAAGAGAACAGTTTTAATTCATTGATATTTAAAATGTATTAGAATAGGGCTGTGCCTACCATTTTTCTTTTATAATTTCTTAAAATACTCTTTTTATTAGAACAAGAGTGATACATGTGCATTGTTAAACATTTAGAAAAAGTGAAAGCATAAGAAGAAATGAAAATATCACTCATGATCTCAATACATAGAAAGTGACTGCTGACATTTACTTATATATCCTTGTACTCTCCCTCTGTACATATATGTGTATGTATATATATATATATATGCATATATATATGTATATATATGGGACATAGTATATATATTTTTCTTCCAGTTTTGTTAGGTATAATTAATTCATTATATAAGCTTAAGGTCCACAATATGATGGGACATACATATATATTTTGAAATGATCATCACAATAAGTTTAATTAACATCATCAGCTCACACACTTACAATTTTTTTCTTGTGATGAGAGATAAATTTAAATTTAAAAACTCAAACTGGGAACTCCTTGAATAATCACTATTGTCGACTACTTTCTTTTGCCAAATAGTGCATTGAGAATACTTTCCTATATCATTAACTTTTCTTCTATGTTATAAATTTTAGTGATTGATATATTTCATTGCTTTATATCATGGCTTATTTTATTAATTCACTATTATTAGATAGATTTCAGTATTTTATTATTATAGACAAATTTCTAGCATCCTAAGAGCTAAATTTATGCTATGACATATTCTTTAAGTAAGCGTATGATATACTCTTTAAAATGTATTTATGAAAATGGAATTTCTAGTGGACTTGCCAGTACATTTTAAACTATTTTTCCAAGTTGCCCTCCAGTAAATTTATACCAGTTTATACTTCCTCTCATAGCATATAAAAGTATCAGCCTTTTTGCACCTTTATGGTTATTATACTGGTAATATCATCAAAAAGAGGAAAATTTTGTGCTAATTTGTCAAAAAATCCTCAAACTTTTATAGCATTTTTATTAGTATATTTTTTCTATTTTGAGTCATCTGCCTTATCTTATATATATTTTTTCATACTGCTTTGTTGTCATAAAACAAACAGGGAAAATGGATGAAGAATATTAAGATTATAATTAGATTAGTTTCAACAATTGTACACATCTGTGTAAACTCTCATTTTAAGATATAAAATATTTTTAATGTTCCAGATTAGAATAGAACCTCCACTGATCTATTTGCCTATCATTGCGGTAACGCCACATTCAAACAACATTATATACCTAGAAATGAATTTAACAAAGGGTACGCAAGAAAACTACAGCCCATTGTTGAAAGAAATTAAAGAAGACCTAGTAAATGGAAGGATATACTATGTTCATTGATTGGAAAGCTCTATATTGTAAAGATATGAATTCTCCCCAAATCCATCTGTAGATTAAATGCCATCCCAAATTCTAGAAAGCCTTTATTTTCTGTAGAGTCAATGAGCAGATTCTAAAATTACATGGACATATAAGAGCCAAGAAAAGCCAAGGCAGTCTTGAAGAAGAAATAACAAAAGTGAAGGATTTACACTACCAAATATTAAGATTTATTGCCCAATACACATATAAAAAGGTTTTAAACTTCACAAATCATCAGGGAAATGCAAATTAAAACCACAGTGTGATATCACTACAAACTTGCCAGAATGACTAAATTTAAAGACAGACATACCAAGTGTTGGAAGGATGTGGAGCAACCAGAACCCTTACATATTTCTGAGAGCAATATAAATTGGCAGTCACTTTAGAAAAAATGGTTTGGCCATATGCATTAAATATAACCTACCTATGATGCTACAATTTCATTGTAAGTGTATACCCAGCAGAAATGCATATGCATGTTCACCAAAAGACAAATCATGTTCATTAATGAAATGTCGACCAGCAGAAGAATGGATAAATTGCAGTCTGTTCACACAATGGAATCCTATATGGCAATGAGGATGAAAGAACCACAACTATATGCAAAAACATAATGTTCAACAAAATAAGCCAGACACAGAAGACTACCCATGGAATGGTCCCATCTATATAAAGTTCTGAAATAGGTTAAACTAATCTATGTTGTTAAAAATCAGGATAATGGCTACTCTTTGGGATATGAAGTGGTTGTTAGGACACAAGAGTTTTGAGCTAATGGTCATGTTCTGGTTCCTGACTAGGTGCTGACTATATGGGTGTTTCCCTTTTGAAAATTCATTGAGCCATATACTCATAATTTGTGTACTTTAAATTGTATAATTATTTCTTACCTTTTCCCAAGAAGAAAATAAAAACCTCAATGGCTAATGCTATATAATCTTTTTGCTACATATTGCTGAGGCCAGACAGGTTTTCCTTTCTTAGGTAGGATTATAGAATTTCCTTTACGTAAGACTAAAACATGATTTCCAGAAAATTTCTACATAGTGGCTATTTTAATTAATATTGTCTGTCTTTTCAGTGAGCACTGTGGATCTAAAGACATTATTCTTTTGTTTAAGTTTTATCAAATTTTCTTCTATTGTTAGATTATTGTAGAAGATATTCCATCTTTCTGACTATGTCTATTGATGCTCATGATAAATGATAACTGAATCTCTTGAATCATTTTTTAAAAAAATTATTTCCTTTTAAAATGCTCACCTCTCTATTCTGGGAAAATTTCTTAACCCTATTTTGTATTTTGTTGACTTAAAAATTTAAAAAGTATTTAAACTGCTATTTTTTGCTTTCAATTCAGCAATTGTACTTCTCACCATTTAATAGAATTTCCTGATCTCTGATATTTTTAAATTATCAGATAATCTTAATATGGTGTTGAGACTACAACTAGATCATTCCTGAAATTTCTTCTGCTTCTTGCAGTATCAGCTTCTTAGGACAGTATTTTCTCCAATTCCCCAGAGTGGCTCCCTTTTTGCACATTGATTGGGATTTTCCTTTTCTAGCTTCCTCACTCCATCTGCACATCCTTATAGAGATGCTCAGAAATGAGAGATAAGATGGGTTCTGTTATTAAATACATGTTTACTAAGTACATACATATGGCTAGTCATTCCCCTAAGGTCCTAAAGACAGAACAGTGAACTCTTTACAAACCATCCTTGTTCCCAAGATGTGGTCCTGAAAAACCATAGGAAGCCAGCACACTTAGGATCTAGGCACTTCCTGTAAAGAAGAAATGTTTTCACACTGAAAATCTTCTTTTCATGGAGTTCAAATCATATGTGCTCTAGGAGGAGGAGGAGGACAAATTCCAGAATTGGCAACAGCGGAACATGTGCACCAGCTTCTTCTCCATTAATGCAGCCCATTGACAGCCGATGGAATTTTGAGATTGGCAATGTGAGTTTTGATCTTTGCAAATACTGGTCATGAAAAATGTTAACTCCAGTCAAAGGCAGGAAACTCATGATCCAACTTCATGAACCTGAACTTCAATAACTGAGGGGCCAAGGGCATCCTGGAGAATACTCTGTGGCCCACAATTCAGTCAGTACTAAGAATAGCCCATCTGTGTTTTCAGGATTAGTGGAGCGATCCCTCCCACTGTCATTCCCTAGACAAACATTGCTGAGCAAGTTGGCAAATGGGAAGTGGGGGAAAAAAATCACTCTGTGTGATACCTAAATGTTGATTCTGCCTATTGGGTTCATTTTGCAACTAGTTTGCCTTGAAGAATTTTCCAGGAAGTTCTGTTGCCCAATATGGGAGATGGGGACATTACCAAGATAAAATTAAGATCTAGCTGGGACTTGGTTCCTTTAGGAGACTTCTGAGCCAAAATGAGTAGCCATGCCAGATGGTGGGTTTGTTAGAATCGCTACTGCCTATCAGTCTGGGTGTCATCACAGAACCAAAGTCATTTTTTCAAGAGAATCTGGAGGAGAGGGAAGAACATGGGGGATTCTCTCCATTTGCTGAGCGACAAGTGACATCTTCATAGTCCAGGAGTTAGGCCCACTGATCTGGACTCTCTGGGTCAGATTATATTGCTTGAATCAGAAGTAAAGAAGTAATCAAAAATTCTTTGGGAATTTTGAGTTTGTTTTTGTCTGGCCATGGAAAAGGTCTCCCACCACTTCTCTGCCCATTCATCCTTCCAACCATCCCCAACCACTGTTTCCATCAGAAGCCTGGCATTGAGGAAAGATTCAATCAGCGCTGTTGCTTATGATTGTTGTTTGTTGCCCCTTTCCATTTCACTCTCCGTCATAGACAGGCCACTCCAGGGCTCTCAGACCTCCTCTTCTAAGAGGCCAGGATGCAGGTGCCCCTGACACTCTGTGAGACCGAGCTATGACTATCCAGCCTCAAATGAAAATGCAAGACTTTCCATCTCTTCCCATTTTCTCTCCTAGATCCTGCTTCCCAGCCACAGGAGAAACTGTTTAGAAAAATCAGGCCATGATTACCCCCAGGAGAAAATATGTTTTGAGTCTAGTGAAGGCCTTTGCTGAGTGACATTAATTATACTCATTTAGGTTTGACATTATTAATTAACCTTCCCAGCTGTTTATATTGTAGCCTCTTATTAAAACAATATGATTAAGACAAATAATTAAAGACTATTACTACCACTGTAAATGTGCATACCATTTTAAGCTTACAAAAGGCTTTTATCCACAATCTCATTTGATGACACACATTGATTCTACAATGTGAATGTAGCATGCTTTATTCCCTTTTTCCCGTTTTTTATTATAGTAAAACATACGTACATATAATTTACAATTTTTACCATTTTAAGTATAAAATTCGGTGGTATTCAGTACATTTACAACACTGAATAACCATTACCACTGTCCATCTGCAGACCTTTTCATCTTCCCAAACAAAAGCTCTGTATCCATCAGACACTGAATCCTCATTCTTCCCTCCCTGCAGACCCTGGTAACCTCAGACCTATATTCTGTCTCTCTGAATTTGACTATTCTAGGGAACTCATGGAAGCAGAATCATATTTTTCCTTCTGTATCCGGCTTCTTTCACAGAGTATGATGTCTTCAAGTTTTTCATCTATACTGCAGAATATATAGAATTTCATTCCTTTTTAAGGCTGAATAATATTCCATTGTATATCGCATTTTGTTTATCCATTTACCTGTTGATGGACATTTGCATTGCTTTTACTTTTTGGCTATTGTGAATAGAGCTGTTGTGAACACTGGCAAGACTTATTCTTATTTGACAAATGTGGTTAAGCGATCCTGGTGTCACAGAGATAGAGCCTGCTTCCTAAGTTTGATTGCACGTTGGAATGACCTGGGAAGTTAAAACAAACACACAAACTCGAGAAACCACTCTGTACCACTAGAATGTCACATTCTCTGGAGTACAGTTTAAAAAACCCTCTAGGTGATTCTTCTGTGCATCCGGAATTTTGCCCAGGCACACATAATAGAAGGACTCCCAGCTTGGGCTACTCAAGCCCATTCCTAGACTTCCTCCTTCAGTCTCAATTTTTGTTTTTAAAGCCACCCATCACCATCTGTGGACTGATGTGAATCTTCTTTTTATCATGTCAGACTATAATTTAGAGCAGGAAAAATATACCAAAGATTTTAAAATCCAAAATTCAAGCTGAAAAAGAAAGATACTGTCAATACTGTGAAGCAAAATGCTGATTTGTTGGCTAAATATATGGAACTATTTGTTTCTTGAATTTTAATCATCTCGTTTTAATAACACACAATACAAACAATTGTGTGGGTTAATTCCCCTCCGTTTAAGAAGTCTTGTTCTGTACACCAAAGCTTGTTGTTCTGTCTAGTTAAATGCTCATGCATTAAAATGCTAATAATTAAACTGTTACGATTGACTAATGAACTCTGCCAGGGATAAATGATGGTCTTGTTAGATTCACAGGCAGCAAGCCTCCTTTTGTATTGAGAAAGTTAAAGGTTAAAGCGCTCTTGAAACCAGTGAGTGGATCTAGGAGCAATTACAATTTTGCCTTGAAACTAATAGTTACTAGAATAATGTTTCAATTCCAACCCACTAAAAATAAAAGAAAAAAAAAAAAGCAAAAAAAAAAAGGCAAAAAAGGAGGGGTAGAGGGAAGATGATTCTGAGCTCTATTCACAGAGAAGGATGTGGGGCTTTTTTTTAGCCAGGGGGCAGATGGTGTGGTTGTTCAGACTAAAACCTCCTGAATTACAAACATCCTTCTTGGAACCTGTCCCCCCAAATGCAGGCAGAAGTGGTGGTTTCTCAGGACACAGCAGGAGGTGTTCCAGCATCAAGAGTACTTACTCTTTGGAGTATAATGGTTAAACAATGCTGACTACATCTCCCAAATCTGTGTGATTTGGCAGAAGGTGTTTAAACTCTCTGGGCTTGAGTTTTCTCATGTTTAAGAGCAGAATAATAGTAACAGTTCTCTATGGTGAGCATTTGCTTTCTCCAGCCGAGCAGCCGCTTTCCATTCTTGTAAGAACACCTCCAGCACTCGCATTGGCTTTTACTCCGCATGGTGCGGTGGGACTTGGTTCCAATGCCCAAGCTCCAGTGACCGTGTGACCAGAACTGGCCAATCAGAGCATTCCATGTGTTTGGCCTCAGTGAGGCCCAATCGGAATGAATCAGTGCAAAACCGTGCGGGTGTGTCCAGAGGGACTAAAAGCTGTGTGTCCCTTGTAGTGCGCTCGGAGGTGGAACGGGGGCTGGGGTGTTGGGGGAGGCACACGCAGAAGGCCTTTCTGTCGAAGACCAAATGGAGAGAGGAGGAGGCACAGGCTCTGGAGAAGCTGGATCCAGTCATATTCTGGGATTTTTCAGTGACGTCAGACAAAATTTCCCTTGTATTCCCATCACAAGCCAGTTTGAGTTGAGTTCTGTTGTTAGCCAGAAATTTGTTCGTGTGGCTGAGGATGGACTGCAAAGCTGGGGTTCAGCCTTATCTCCAGAGTAGGAGGACCACCTCCCTTTGACTCTCAGGATCCTTGAGCAGGTTCTGAGCAGTGCCAGGGGCTGACTGCATTTCCTCTCCGTTTTGTGTGTGTGTGTGTGTGGGGGGGGGCGTCCCTCAAGGGCAGGGTTACCAGATGCCCTTCCTCTGTGCTCTTCTTCAGATCATTAAAGTCACCCACAGCGTGAGCTGGACTTGTCAGGCTTGGCAAAGAGGCAATGAGGTAACGCTGACAGAATTCAGCAGGAAAGTAAAACCACAAGGCAGAGCGTGGAGCAAACCCTAAAGACTCTCAGGACTTTGCCTCATACCTTTTCCAACTCTACATTTTTCCCTAGAGGGAGAAATGGAAGTCTGCTGAAAAAAATTAATCATGATCATGAACTCCATTAATTTGCAATATTCCTTGATCTTTCTGGTTGACCTTTGGAGTCAAACTTAGCAGTGGCCATATTTAAGCAACTAGCACAGAGCCTGGGTCCTCTTCTTTATGCACCGTCTCCTGCTCCACCATGCCCCCCAACTCTCAGCCTCCAGGTGGGCTAGCCAAGCACGTGGGCACAGAGCTATTTACAGGGAGAAAAGTGTGGTAACACGTAGGGATGCTCCCCTACAGCCTCTTTGCCTCCTTCTAAGCGCACGTTTGGGTGTCTCTCCATCCCTGTTCAAGTGGGACATGAGCTTGCTTTGGTCAGTGGGGATATGGAGAGAAGTGAAGTGTTCACTTCCTGACAGAGCTTTTAAGATGGAGTGCTTGACTTCCCACTTATTCTTTCTACCTGCTACAGGCTGTATGTTCCCAAGTGACGGCTCTATTGCTTTGGGTGCCCAAGGGAGGGGAATGCAGGACAGACCCCCTGCCAATCCAGAGAGACATGAAATATGATCTAGAAATACACATTTGCTGTGCTCAGCCACTGAGATTTCAGTGTGTTTTGGTTACAACAACATTGCCCAAATTACAATACCCAGATACAAATTCTAGTAGTATAACCATGATGATTTAAACAGGTACTGAGTGCTTCCTTAGAGGCACAAACAAGAGCTTAGGGAAAGTGAAACAGCAGGGAGAAAAATCAGTCTGAAGGCTGTTAATGAGGTCGCTGCCAAGGACAATGAGGGCTCAACTACCTGAACCTCGGAGCCTGTTGAGCACCTTCTAGAACTTGGGGGCCACAGGATAGGACTCTGGAGAACTTAGCGCCAGGTTCCATCCTCTGTTGTTTAAAGGCTGGCCCAGTGATGCTTCCTGTCCTCCACGTTCCCAGTGCACCTGCAAGTGGGCTCAATGGAACCCCCCTGACTTTGAAGGAGGTTCTAAAGCAGAAAAGGAGGAAACACTAAGAATGCTCAGAGGTAGGCCTCTGCTAGCAAGCTCAGAGCTGCCCACCACTTCTGGTGCAATCAGAGATGGAATCAGACACAGCCAGAGGGAGCATGACACAGGACACTGAAAGCAGCTGTAGCCGGTCTGCCTGCTGCATTACCACCTCTCCTCTTGGTTTGTGTTTTGAGAAGAGCCTGGGGGACAAGGTCACAAATGCAGAGATTGTAGCTCCAAGTACAGACCATGAAAATCTAGGAAAGGTGCTGCTTCAGGGACTAAGATTACTGGTTCTGATTGACCTCCTCCAAGAAGCCCTCTGGGATTCCCTTTGCTAATGTACTCTTGCCCTCATATGAGCTCCCCTTGGAGCCCCTTCTGCCCCCAAATAGAGCTAATTAGTCTGCCCATGACTGCCACAAATCTCTCTTACTCTGTTATTGTGTATCTGGAGGCAGAACTCACACCAGATTCATCTTTGTGCCCTCACTGTGTCTAGCACATGAAGAACCAACAGTAGTTATGTTTTTTGAGTGAATGGACAATTAGCACCAGTGAAACTATCCATTTTCCTCTTCTTCCTTGAGAATTGTTGACCATGATTCATAAAAAAAAAAAAAAACAGTATATATTTATAAAGTTCTTACTGGCTTGTGTTAGAAAATATTTTTACAACCATTTTCATTCCACTCATGGCAAAACCGAGGCTTACAGGGTGAAGCATCCCAAGGTCACACAGTGGGGAAGTAGCAAAGAAGGATTTGAACCAAGGAAGCTGACAGCATGTTGAGTGCTCTTCTCTGTCTCCTCAGCTGCACTAAAAGGGCACCAGGAGAAGATGAGATACTTGATTAATTTCTAGGTCCTCAAAAGTTCTGTTTAACTCTCAAAAAACCCCTCTCCCCAACTAGCACCATTTGGCTAAAATTATGTTTCAGTCTTGTTTTGCAATCCCACCATGGTCCATCATATCTGGACAATTATTCTTAGGAAAAGGGAAGTGCTTCCTCAGACTGAGAGCCTCCCCCCTTTCCATATCAAAGGCCAAAGCCTTTTGTTAGATTCTTCCCTGAAGCTGGATTATTATTCCTTCTGGCATTTAATACAATTGCAATTTTACATTGTTTTTTTTTTTCCTTGACTCTTAAATTTATTTTCTTCTTCACAAAACTCAAAACTCCTCAAAAGCAGGAACCATTTCTGTTTTCCATCCATTTGTTGCTTCATTCATCTAGCTTTTATCATCCATCCATCCATCCATCCATCCATCCATCCATCCATCCTCCCATCCATCCACCCAAACCAAGTGTTTTTGAGTTCCAACCATGTTCCAGGCACTGATCTGGCCATGAGAGACATCACAGTGAACAAAAGAAAATCTCTACATATCTGACACTTAAAGTTTGGTAGGGGGAGAGATGGTAAAAGAGAAATAAGGTAAATGTAGAACATGTCAAGGATAGTAAGTGCTATGAAGAAAAATAAAGCAACATGGGAAAGGGAAGCGAGAGTGGTGAGCTATGGAGGCTTCACCATCAAGACCTTAAAGAAGCCTACAGACTTGCCTCCCAGAGTTTCCTTCTAATGGGCAGGAAGTCACTGGTACCACTGTCAGCCCAGTTTCTACTGAGACCCCTGTGCTCCTGCTTCTATCCTCGTTTTAGGAAGCAATCCAGTGAAAAGAGAAAAATAGGGAGTGTAATTTCCGGTATCCAGCAAAGTGCCTGGCATTTAGTGGGCATTCAGTGAATTCTGGATGAATAAATGCATGGATGGATGGATGGATAAATAAATGGATGGATAAATGGATGGGTGGGTGGATGGGTGAATGGAAGGGTGTTGACGTGGGGATATTTTGAGGTGGGTAGAAGGCTGAGGACAGCCCTATACGCATCTAGGGGAGAGAAGGACTTTGGCAGTGTGGGAGCCTCACCCTGGCATTTGCCCTCTGCCCCTGAGGGACGTTTTGGGGAAGATGAGGCAGTCTGGGTGGCACTGGAGGACTCCTTGAGTCTTCTGAAGCCCCCTCTCCACCTCCACCTCCTCACTGGCATGAAGAGCAACTAAACCTGGTCCCAAAGCCTTGAAGGAAAGGGCAGGCATCCAGGATGAGGCTCAAACCCAGGCAGCCAGGAGGATCCCTCTTCCTGGACCCACTTATGTGCAACAAAAGCTCAACTGGAAGCTAAAGTAAAAGTCAAGAAAGCCACACTGTGTACCCCACTTTGCGGTGTGTGCCCAGCTTTTGCAAGAACATTACCAGACTTCTTATTACCATGGAGATCCATGGCTGTTTGGTTTTATTTTGCTTATCTTTTGAAGCAAGAGGGAATGAAATTAGATCTGAGGAAGACTGACCTGAAGGAGGGTAATTTATCAAGGCCAGGATCCTCGGACCCAGGTGGTAGAATTCGTCCTGCCCTGAAAACCTTGAAGAGCCAATCAGACATGCCCGGCTTCTGTACCTCATGACCCGCCTTCGCTGCTGCCCAGAGACGGTGTCTGAGCTGAAGATTAACTCCCCGCCCAAAATATTAAACTTGTCCTGTTTCCCATCTTCTATTTCTACATAATCACATTTCTCAGAATTGAGTATAGATAGCTGCATTAAATTTTTATTTTTACTTATTTATTTTTAATTTGTATTTTTAAATAAAGTTTTTGTTTTGTTTTACCGACTATATGCTTATGGCAGGTAATTCAGAAGAAAAGAAAAATTTTGTGACATAGAAAGAAAAAATGGAGGTAATCATTGTAAGGGTTTCCTCCTTTCTTTTCTGGGCACATAAATACATAGAATTATTCTATGTAAAGGTTTGCACCTTGAGTTTTTAAAAAAATTAACTCTGCTTCAAATTTATTTTGTCACGTTATTATAAAAACCTTCAGAATCTTTTCTTTATTATGTGGTGTGTTTTTCTTTTTCTGTTAAGAAATGAAATACAAAGCAAGACAGTATTTCAGAATGATGTGATAGGAGAAAGTACAGGTTCCACACGTCCCATAAACTCCTCCTCAGAGATAATTTCTGTGAATGGTTTGGAGCGCATTCCATGAGCCAAAGCACTTCTGATGTCTGTAATATCCCTTTGAATGGATACAACCCATTCTACTTACTTTCTTGCCTCTACTGTTAAACATCTATATTTTCAGGTTTTCACTGAATTTCTGGTCTTCATTTATTCACTGTGTATTTGTTTCCACATTAAGTAACCATGGGCAGCTCCATGGGCACGACTCTAGGTCGTGAGAATACGGCAGTGAACAAAACAGAACGAAACATTAGCACTGAGACCTTAAAGTTTAGTAACAGAAACCTGACCATAAATAAGTAAAACACAGAGCATGTTGGAAGGTGGTATGTGCCACGGAGGAAACTTCGCAAAAAAGGGGTAGGTCCGGGTGGACGGGCTGCCATGGTCACTCCTGGGCCCCAGCCAGAGCTCCATGTCTTGACCTTCAGTTTACGACCCTGTCGATCTCCATAGTAGTCCCGGGAAGGTCTCACATCTTCCTCCAGGACAACGCTTATGGACATCTGGCACCCGACTTCCACCTTCCTCCTTTCCCATCCCTGTTAGGGTCGAGTCTTGAGAAATTCTACCTCACGCTTTTTCCTCCCCAGGAAAACTTTGCAGAAACTAAAATTCACATCGGCCCTGTACCTAACCCGCTTTGTTACCTGCACAAGTAAGTTTCGCCATGATAATAAGGCAGCCTGGCTAGTAGAGGCCCAAATCCCCACAACACGAGCCAGGTCACTTCCTCAGGACCCCAGCTCTGCCGCCTCAGGAAGCAGTGCCTCCGACTGAGCCTTCCACAGTCTTGAGGTTGGGGAAGGTGACAGTGTGATTCCAGGGGGCCGGGGGCCGGGATGGGTCCCAGGGCTCTGTCTAGCTGTCAAAGGAGCCCAGAGGCATATTGCCTTCCCTGGGTCTGGGTGAGGGACGCATTTTCACCTGTGCCGTGTCCAGGCCTCGCCGTCCATCTGAGAGGAGATGGCCCTTGACCCAGGTGTCCTGAGGCGGGTCCCAGCTGCCCAGCCCCCAATCCCAGGCAGTGCTTGTCGCAAGCCTTCCCCACATTCGAGGACAGCCATCGGTGGCTCAATACGCCAGTTAGGGTTACAGAATCAATGTTTCAAGGAAGGTCATCCGGAATAGGTGCACTGGAGCATTAAAGACAATGTCAATTGGGTCCTTTTCAGGATACAAAGAGAAAAACGGCTTTTTAAAGCATTTAGTGAGACAAGGCTGCATAAGAAAAAACCGTCTCGGCCCCCTGTTCCTACACTATTGATCGTGGTTGTGAGGCCTTCCGCACTGTTCTCCGTCTCACATGCCCGACCCCAAACACGTGTGAACCCACCTAGGAGTTTTATTTATTGTTTTCATGGAAATGGAATCCTACTTTCTAAGGTTTTCTCAACCCATCTTGCTTTGAATGCTTGATGGCTTTACAAGTCAGCTAACCAGAATCTACCTCGATCTTCGTGTTTGCGGAAGTTTATCTGCTCCCACAGGCGCGTGACTTGCGAATGTAAGGTCTTATTACAAACCCCGATTTTCAGTGCAGGCTTCCTTCTCCCTGGCTTCTCCCTTCAATTCCCCCACCGCCAGCTAGTGCCAGCCATCTGTTTCATTTTGTTTCCTTCTCTACCTTTCTCAAGGCTCAGAGAATCATACACGGACATACGAACATAAACACATGCACCGAGTATGTACATGTGTGTTTATATATGTACACACACACACACACACACACATGCTCCCTGCATCCTGCTTTTTTCCCTCACCCCTGTTTCAAGGAAATCCACCCCTCAAAGCTGGCAAAGCCCTCACTCCCCCATGGCAGGCACAAACCTTTATTTCTTTGGCCATTCTTCTACTGGTGAGAATTCATTTGATTTTTAATTTTTATTTTGGGAACAAGGAACAATACCATGCGAAACATCCTTCTGCATTATATGTAGATCCATATCTTTAGGTAATTGTACTTTTATTTCCATGGGATGGATTCCTAGGAGTGGAAATTCTGAGACTTCGGGATTCATTTAAGATTTAAAAGGGAAAATATGAGAGAAGGAATGCGTGTGGTCCAAGACCCAAGCTTGGAGCTTCTGATGCTGGGACATTTTCAGTGATTTAATTTTTCTGCCCCCATTCCTAAATGGGTCAGAGTGTTCCTTCCGCCTTCTGTAGATAGTCAGAGCAAGGAGTCCCACAGCTATTCAAATGCTCCTTGAGGCTAATGCAGGAAAAAAAAAAATACTGGAGTAGGGGGCAGGGCCTCTTATTAGCCGGTGACCTTGAGAACCGACCAGGCCTCTCTGCACACCTTTTGTTATGCTCTACTGCAAAGGGAGCCCTGCAGGTCAGGTCCAGAGGGTTGCTTGGGGATCCCCATGAGGAGGTGAAGGTGCGAGCTCCACACCCGGGGAGAGGTAGATGCTGTTAACACTGGCTTGAACTTGCTCTGGGAGGCCTTGGCCGAAGCTTAGCTACAACAGAGCCATCCTCCCCACTGCCCACCTGCTGCTGTGGTCTCACTGGAATATTCGGCCTCCCTTGAAGTCACTGCTTGGAACATCGGTTCTTTCTTTTCATTGATGGGGAAATCATTGCAATTGGACAGGAATAACCACCTTCCGTTTTAGCATCAACAAATGAGTGAATCATGATGGATAGGAAGGAAAACCATAAATGCTTAGGGTGGCAGAGGGGAAAAAAATCTTTGTTGAAACAGCCTGATGCAATCTCCACCCATGCATTTGGCCACATCGTTCATTAACCATGTAGCTGGACCAGGATGTGCGGAGGGGTGGAGCAGGCTGAGGGCAGGGCAGTGTCTCACACTCGTCCCGTGTTTACAGTGGACGCTCAGACAAGAATAATGTGTTGAAATCTGGTGTAACACTTCACTCCAGGTCCTGGCACCTACACAGATATGTGTCATTGATTTGGTTCCATAACCTGGGGGTAGAGGGTGGAGACAGATACAACACGAGGCATGTTTGCTTTTAAGCCAATTGAGGGATGTTTAGTTTTACTGAGAGGGAAGGTGGTTCCACACAGTCGACTTTATGGGAATGGTCCCTCCGTATTTATCAAAATCTCAGAGACATCACAGGACTCCTTGGAAAGAACTGGGATAAGTTAGGGGACCCAGTCTCTGGTCATGGCTCTGCCACCAAATAGCTTGAGGACCTTCATGTAAGTAACTCACTTCTCTAGGCCTCAGTTTACCCACCTGGAAACTAAGTCCATTAGGCTGGATGAATTCCAAAGTTACTCTCAGGTATGAAACTCTAAGTATTTTTTTCATTAAAAATAAGGTTTAAAAATATATAACAAAAGAAATCATGTTTCACAGGGAGAAACTGGAGAATACAGATGGACTCAAAAAAGGAAAAGTGAACAAAATATTTAATCTAAAATCACAGCACTGAGTCTAAAAATTGAAAAAAAAATAAATTTGAGATACATTACTGAGTAGTAAACATTGTGAGCCAACTTATGTGTCTCCTCATGGGCTTTTAGAAATAGGTATACTTATCTTCCAGTATTTATATAAAAATTTGTACTGTCTAGAACAAAGAATGGTTCTACACATACAGCGTTACAACATGCTTATCTGTAACTTAACATGACACGTGAATTTCTTTTTATGTCACTATCAACCTCATTTCAAATGCCTGCCTAGCTCTTTAACATATGGCTGCTTCAAATTTTATTAATGCTGAACACTCGAGATGTTTTGTATTTGCCACTATTAAACTATGAGGACATCCTGGTCATTATGTCTTTACATACATCTTAAAATTATGTCCTGAAATAGGGTGGTGAGACCGGCTTGGATGCATAGTTAATGGGTGTTGTGTGCTGAGAACAGCGAGGAGAGGCCAAGCTGCTTGCAGCGGGCTTTCTGTTGGGAAAGGAGAGGAGAGATATCTGAACCAAAACACTGATCTTGATTTTGTCGAAGGGAATCTCTACTCTGCGCCGACAGGCGGGGGTTTGGGAGGGGCTGGGGGCTGATTAGTGAGATGCTTATGACAGCATACATCTGAATTACCCGCCCTGTCATGTAGGGGCTAGGAGATGTGGTCCAATGTCACCTACCCAGAGCCTACAAAGTCTTTTGGAGATGTGCATTGAGTATCGGGCATCGCTGAGGGGGAGGTGAGTAATTTTGTATTGCCAGGAAATCAGGAGAATGTTCTCTGATAACAATCACTGCTCGATTATTCCCCGAGGAAAGAACTAAGGGGTTCTCCCTCATTGACTCTTGGAATGTCATTTCATGGCCCTCCTTGTTATGAAAGGGGAAGAATAAAAGTTGAGGTCTCATAAGCAATGGCTTCCAAGATTACCGAGATAGTATGTTCAGTGCCTGTGAGTTCCTTCACAAATAAGAAAAATGTAGGATGAGAAAGGAGCCAAGAGTTCTGATCCACTCAGCAGATGGCGGTGACTCTGGTATATGCTGGGATTCGGAGGGAGCCTTTCTTGGACCCATTTCACAGACCCAGAGATCCGAACGATGGGCCCACCTCTGTGGAAGGAAGCCGCAGCAGGGCTGGAAATCCATCCTGGGTCCACGGAAGAGCATCCCTGCCTTCACGGCTTTACTGTTGAAAAGTTGGAATGAGGTAACGTCTCAGAACGTCCTTTGTAAACTATAAAATATTATAAGTCTATGTGAGAGATTACTATGACTTATAAAGCTAAGTTACAGCAAATTTTAAATGAAAAGCTCAAATCGCCAAGCCGCAGAATGCTAACTTTTCGTATTCATTTTTCCTAATGGGACAATAAGAATCGTGAACATGTATTGAATTCTGCTATGTGATCTAAGCGCTTCTATGAGGTTAACCCGTGTAATCCTCACACAAACCCTGTGACGAGGGTGCTGTGATTGTCCCTGTCTCACAGATGAAGAAGCGAGACTACAGAGAGATGAAATAATTTGTGCAGAATCCCACTATATGATGTCTGCCGGCTTTCATAGTCTGTGAGGCATTCCTAGGTCACGTAAACAGGTACTCATGCCCAGAGAAAGAAGACCTGGTTTCAACCGGACCATTCATGTGCCTTTGGAAAGTCCAGGCCAGTCCAGAGATTTGCTCCTCTTTGGGGCAAGAGCGACCGCTCGAGCTGGGGAACCCGGCAGGGGTCTCTCTCAGAACAGAAAGGGTTAAGCTGACCCGTGACCTGGAAGACCCTGAGATTATTTTCCTTCTGTGCCACATATGTAGATGGGCTCTGAAGACCGCGCATCTCTCCTCATCAGGAATCATGAATTTTTATGAAGCCGGTCCAGAATTCCCAGAATTCAGTCGGGTGCACTTTGCAGACCCTAAAATGCTGTCACCATGGAAGGTTTCATTGCTTGCACCTGCTAAAACATTTGAGGCATTCGAGAGGCAGTGAAACACATTTGCTTTTCATTTTATCTGACTTTGGAAACCTTTGAAGTGTTTAATAGTAGAGCCCAGGAAAGATCCCTGCCTCTTAATCATTTACTCATAAGGCACATTCTCGGCTGGTAGCCTGTCAAGCAGAAACTGACCTGAGCCCAGTTTTATTAAGTGTCACATGCCCAGTCACTGTTCATTAAAGGTGTTTTAAGGTTTGAATTATGTAATTTATGAGAAGAAGAAATAAAAATTCCATTGTTTTATTAATATGCAGCCCAGGATCTCCTGCTTATAACAAACTTGAAGGGAAGTTGGGCAAAGGGACGTGAGGGGGAGGATGGAGGTGGCCTTCGGTCCTCTGGTCTTCCTCAGCCCCCTGGCCCTCCCATGTCCCCGCCGTCCGAGCCCCAGCAGGAAGTCGGGGGACAGGCAGAGCTCTGTGAGGCAGCCTTTCCGGCCGGTCTGCCTGTCCTCTTGTCCCCCTGCAACCCTGTGTGACAAAGCACCTTCCTCTTTTCTTCCTAGCTCTTCCGCCTCTTTTCCAGAAAGGCCTAAAACAAACAAACAGCACGGAAAAGCATTCCTGGAGTGACCCCGGGTGACCATGTGGGTCACAGTCATTGAGAACTAATGCGCTTGCCTCTCAGCAGAGTTGGGGGCGGGCCCGGTGCTGGGCTCTTGGCCAGCTATGGAAGGTAAAGGATCTTACTGGATTCTCACCTCACCTGAAGGAAAGGGGCGATCATCGCCACTTTCCATCCTCTTCTCTCGAGTGCCTAAAACATCCTTAGCCTGGGTCATCCTTCTCGGAATTAGGCTGAGGAGTGTGCCAGGAGGCGAGGATAGACCTGACTAGGCAGTATGTGCCTTATCTGGACTTGAACTCTCCCCCAGCAGGGTTGGGGGTCCTCACAAAGGACATTCTGCTCTTACCAGTTCCCCATGTATTGTCAGAGCATTCACAAGTCAATGTCCACCAGAGACTTTGCTGAGGCTTGCTCCTGGCTGGGTCACCCTCATCTGACAGGTGGACCCCTACCCTCCCTTGCCCAGGCCCCCATTCTCCTCCCCTGCCTGCCCGTGGAGGGGGGGGCGACCTTGAAATCCTCCTGCAGTTGTTCACGTGTATGTGGTGCCCTTGGATTAGCCCAATAAAGCACCAGAAGAGAAAAAGACATTTTCTACAATGTGGCCAGCCCAGAATATTTAGATCATGTTGGGATTTGAAAGCCGTTGCAGCTGAAAGTATTTCTCACTCTCCACCTGCCCCCCCACTATCCTGTACCCCACACCGAGAATCATGAACTTGATTTTGAGTATTTTCTTAATCAAGTGACTCACGGGTTTACAGGTGCAAAGTTGTACCAGGCTTTTCTCCCTTGGCTCAAATTTGTGAGTTTTTATTTCTGAAAGGGGATCTCAGGTGCTAAGCCTTTTCTGAGACACCTCCCTGGAATGGTGTAGTGTTTTAGAGAACAGGGGCCCTTTAAAGCTGGGTGGGGTGGGGGTGGGGCAGGGCTAGGGCTAAATGAACTCCTGTTGGGGAAGCTTGAGCTCCCAGACAACCCAGAATAGGAAAGGCCCTGTGTGCAAGAGGCAAGGTGGTGGGCCGGGTTTCACAAATCTCTGTCAATCATTAACCCACTTAATTTTGAATTACCAATTCAACTGATCTGTCGATAGTGCTGGCTGCTGGCAGTCTGGGCTGTAGGAGTCATTGCTTTTGATCTGCCAGCCCAATTTTCATTAACAGTAAAACCACAGACCTCTGCTGGGCCACAGGCCTTAGGGGAGCTCTGAGCTGCTTGCCCCAGTGCTGAGACAACTTAGGCACTCTCTAGAAGTAGTCATACCACATCTACGAACTCATGAATTCGGTATAGTTTCCAGTGTCGTACTGGGCACGGGGAAACAGGAGTAAGTTAGTTCCGCCTCTTGGAGAGAAAGGTGCACAAGGAACTTCAGCATGTCAGGTCTGTTAGCTGCTTGGACAGAAGAAATAGGCAGCTGTGGGAGTTTTGAGGAAGTGCATCAGGGAAGACTTCCGAGAGGAGATGACACCTAGGCTGAGAACTGAAGATGGGATAGGAATTAGTGGGGCGATGGGCAGAAAAGCAAAGGCAAGCTCAGAAGGACCTTCTAAAAACTGGGAAGGAGTTTGGAATTTCATATGAGGGTTATGGAAGCCCTTGGTTGGTTGTAAGAAAGGGTAGGAAATGTGAGCGAATTCATATTGTAGAAGGCCAAGTGTGGAAAGCTGAGCAGAGGGGGGCATGAATAGAGGCAGGGAGACCAGTTTGACATTAGCAGGGGGTACTGCTGAGGGGGCATTTTGGGTTAAACAAAACCTCATGTGGACAGATGTGTTGCTGGAGAGAAGCAGGGAGATCCTGGCAGGAAGCCTGGCTCTAGGACATGATAGGCCTTCCCCAAACCACAAAAGGCAGGGCCCTCCTAGCATCTGAGCCTGAACCCACTGAGCTTCTGCTCAGAGGAGGAAACTCAGAAAAGTACAGTCACTGGAGGAGAGGGCTCAGAGGACAGGAGAGGGAGCAGGTGCTCCTTTTCCAAGTCTAGAAAGATTTACTTTACCTGTTGGAGTTGGATAGCTTTCAGTACTGAAAACTAAGCGAATCACTTCCCCTGGACTCTACACACATATCAGGTAAGAGCTGGCCCTGGGCAGCCATGGACAGTTGCGCAGGCTCAGCACACAACCAGGGAGCCATGGCAGGCAGCCCTGGGTGGCATGGAACTTCTATCAAGCATCAAGATGTCTCGACCTGAGTGTTGGAAACTATTATTTTTTTCCTCATTGGGCATGGTGAGATAAACAGAGATACTATAAACAGAGATACTGTGAGACTCTAGGCTCTTTCTTTCAAATAAGGTGTTAAATGTGAACATTACCTAGCAATCATTATTTTAAAAAATTAATCCAACACTTGCTATGCACTGACTCTGTTGCATGCTTTCACATGTTAGCTCATTAAATTCCCCCATCTCTGAGAAGTAGGCATCCTTGCGTTCATTTTCCCTGATGGGAAAACTGGAGAGAGTAAATCATCAGTGCCGGTCTCACGGCTGATTCGTGGAGGAGTCGAGAATTATCAAAGCATGACCGATAAATCCAGCTGGGGCTGGGGCATGGAGTGGGGGGCACTGGAGTGTCATCGGGCTCTGCCGTGGCTTTCATTGACACGAGCAGGCAGGCAGGTTCCTGGGGAAGTGGCCTCCCTGAGAAGTTCCGTACCCTCTGTGCACAGTGTGCGGCTCTCTGGATCTTCCCCGGCCCCTCTCTTGACGAGGCTGTGGACAGCAAGGCACCTTTGTCAGCTGGGGCAGCGTGTTCCTGATTTCTGCAGGCCTGCCCCCTGTTCTGACGGTGCCGTTCACACGGCTAAATGCACTTACCAGTGCTGAGACAGTGTCGGAACGCCTGCGTGGCTCAGTCATTAGGCATCTGCTTCGGCTCAGGTCATGATCTCAGGGTCCTGGGATCGAGACCCACTTCAGGGAGAAGGAGCCTCCTTCTCCCTCCCTCTCTGCCTGCTGCTCCCCCTACTTGTGCTCACTCCTTAGCTAGGAGTTGGCAGCCTGGGTGTGGCCCGTTGCCTGTGCCATTGTGGCTCTGCAGGGATCCCCATGGCCCTGGGGACAGCGGGCTGCCACAGTAGAGAGCTGATGGCAAACCCTGACCAGGGAGAAATGGGGAGCGTATCAGCTATGCTTCAGCTAGTACCCATCAGAGCCGTCTGCCCCCAGCTCTGGAAAGTTGACATTTGGCATCCTCTTGGGCAGTGCCCCGAGACGGCCAGAAGGAGAGAGGACTGCCTTCTAATGTCTAGGAGTGTGAGGGGAGCACTTAGCCTCTACTCTGCGCTGGGTCCTTTGGTAGATGGTTATCAGGCCAGGGACAGACCACCCGGTTGTGTCACTTAGCCTCGCCCCTTGGGGTTGCTGACGTGCTCTGCGTTTTACTAAGCAGAACACGGAGGCTAGCAGACTCAACACGATGTCCTGAATCTCAGCGACGGAACTGGCTGCTCCCCTGCTCCTGGCTCCTTCCATGCCCTGCTTTTTCCTCTTGGCTGTGGGGGCCTCACACAAAGGAGAGGGTTGGGGGGATGGGGGACTTTTGAGAAGCTGTTTAAAAATGTGTTGTAAGCAAAGCGCCATCATTTTAAATGGACTCTGCTATTCAGAAATGTGGTGCCTACCACTCTCTAACTTTAGTGCTTTTTCCAAAATTCCTGTTTGAAAGTTAACCTGCCATCGTGGAGATTTTTATCTAGAGGAAAAAGGAAACAAACGCGAAAACTCAAACCTGCCCCCAAACGCAAGAAGACAGGTGCTGGCTTGCCAAGTGAGGGGCTGCTTTCCGCGTAGTGAGAATGAGCTCCAAGTTGCCACCAGAGGCTGGGGGTGGGCACAGGGGCCCAAGCCAGGTGTTCATTCCCTGAAGCTGAGAGGTGACATGATGGATGAGACAGAGTGGCTTGGGCCATCCCTCCAGGCTGCCTTGGCCTTTTCCAGGTGACCTCCACATGGCAGCTCTCCCTAATCCAGGGTCTCTCCAAGTGCAATCTAAAGACATCACCTCAGGAAGCTGTAAGTCCCATACAAACTTGAAAAAATCACATTTTCTTTCAAAAACAAAAAAAGAATTCTCAAACCAGACATCTAAACACATCTCCTTTGTTGCAATGATAATATGCTTTGCTATAGAAAAAGCCCTTCAATTTGTCGTGTCTCCGGTTGGGGTCCAAGATGAATTCTCCAGAACATAGGAATGATTTTTTTCCTTTAAATGGAGTCCATGCATAGTTAGAGTTGAGAAAGCCCATGCTCACATAAAATTAGACTCCCAAGTCCCTGAGAGCAGAAGCTGTGGGCAAATTACAGAAAGAGACCCCGGTAGCCTTGCTCCAGGCTTGGAGGGTGTGGGGCGATAGGGACAGAAGAAAATCCGTTTGCCCCCTTGGCTCCTCTTCCCAACTCTGAGCCAAGCCTGGCTTCAGGAAAGATGAAACCTGGCTGGGGTGGCATGGCTACCAAGCAGGGGGACACAGCAGGGTCTCTGGAGATGTAACCCTCCCCCATCCCACGTTAAAGGGGAGTAATTTCCTCACAAACCCCTGATTCTCTCTGGGGGTGGCTTCTGGAATATTCCCGAGTTTCCGGTTTGGCTGCCTTGGTCTGGAGCTTCAGACGCGTGGCTCCACTTTCACGTGCACTATTAAATAGGGCAGTGCATCCAGTGCGTCCCTGGGTTTGTAGCCTTCTGAGCCTCTGTGGGCCTTGGCTGGACACAGGCTGCTGGGTTCCCCACCCCAGGAACCGAAATAGAGGACTAATCACACCCGGAGTTTACAAAGGTCTCACTGTACAATGGTGTCTCACTTGGTTCTCCCGTAGGAAGTTTAGGGAGTGTTAACATCATCCCCAAAGCTCAGGCAGATCGAGTGACCTGTCCAAGAGCCCGCATGTGAGAGGCGTATGCACAACCACTTCTCCTGACTTCAAACGGTCACAGGAGTTTGCTGAACACCCGCTGTGCACAGATCCTTTTTCCCGGGTGTCATAGAGGATGGCATGTCCTGCCCTTTAGAATCACGATGCCCCAGGAGCAGCCACTCTTTCCCTGCCGCTACTGAGCACCTGAAAGGGGGGTTGCTCCTAACTGAGATGTGTTGTGAGCACCAAACACACACCGGATTCCAAAGACAGTGCAAAAAGGAGAATGCAGAACATTTCATGAATATTTTTACATTAATGATGTGTTGAAATGATAATATTTTACATAGATTGGGTTAAAGAAAACATATTATTAAAATGAAGTTTCCTTGTTTCTTTTTCCTTTTTGTAGATGGGGCTACGAGAAGATTGACAATGACATCCATGGCTTTCATTCTGTCGCCACGGCCTAGAGCTGTGCTAGACATTCTGCGCGTGCGCACACCAGTTCGGTCCCGGATCCTGGGGCATCTCTCGCTGTGGTGGTGATGAGTCCTGAGAGCAAAGGACAGGGTTTGTCCTTCTGCCCCCAGGAGCAACAAGCAGAGGGCTGCGCTCATAGGAGAAGCTTGCAAGTATGGTTGATTTTTGTTATTCATGATAGTTATGTTTTAGACGATTGCCATAGCAATGAATTAGTAAATACTGAACCAGCGTACCTGGTGGGTTAGGCTGCAGGGTTAGACTCCTGTAAGGTGTGCCTTACATTTTTGCCGACTGATCAATACATAATTCCGTGTAGTTTGTGTTTCTGGTTAAATATATATATATATATATATATATATATATATATATATATATATATATACATATATATATGTCTTCAGGCCTTAGCTACCCAGTCTGTAAAATGGGGGTCCCACCACTCATTTCCTCCCTTGTGATTGCTGTTGTAAAGATCTGACCAGGTGACTAGGCAAAGGGTTTTGGAAGCAGCACACAACACGTTGGACGCACAGAGTTCGCACGCTCTCCTGAGCGGCTGTGAGCTGGGAAGTCCGAACTTGTCAGTGTGCAGGCATTGAGAACACAGGCTCTGGATCCCGCTGTCCTGGGTTCAGATCCTGACTGTCCCAGATGGATTGCATGAGCTTGGGCCAGGGAACTGAAACTCCCCAGGCCTCAGGCCCCCTGTGAGATGGGGATGACGCTAACAATTTAAGGAGTCAGTGAGCCCGTGCTGGCAAAGTCCTTGGCACAGCCCCTAGATGGAGAACGCCCAGTGAGTGGTGGCAAGTCTTGCTCTAAAAGCCAGCCTTCATCTGGGCTGAGTGATGGGGGTCGGGAGAGTCTTGTGAGCCTCAGCTTCTTCATGCTAAAAGCCGGGAAACAGTACCTCCTTCAGACAGTGGGGTAAGAAACAACCCAGAGCATATCAAAGTCAGACACGTAAGAAATGCTTCATACTCTTTTCTCTCCCCCCTCTCCTGTTTGATCCTTCTGGACCAGCATTTCTTCCCTTGTTAAAGGGGAGTAAAAGCACCGGCTCAGAGAGGTGATTGTCAGATTGGATGAGGAAATTTATCAAGCGTACCAAGCGCAGTGCCCAGCACCTGGGAGCTGCAGGATGGTCAGTCCTTTCTCCTGTCTCCCCGCCAAGGGGATCCAGCTCTGCTGGGAAGGAACAAACAAAACTTCGCTAACTACTCCTGAAGAACCGAGAAAGTCGTGAGTGTCAGGAAGACGGGCCTAACTGATGCCTATGAGGAAGCCTTGCTTTAGGAAAGTTTTGGGGGGCGGGCAGGAGGGGGTTACCCTCTGGGCTAAGGAATTTGATTCTCTGGAGAGCTTCAGATGAAAACATCTGGGTTTGGAAGAGCTAGCGGGGGTGGTGGCGTCAGGGGGTCATTTGTCTTTAGCCTCAGGAGACAATGAACCCTGGGCCTCCTGAGCAATGAGACTGGGGACAGGGAGGGATGTCCCTTGCTCCTTCTGCTTTCTCTCATGCAGCTTCTAAGGAAATTCCATTGCATTGTATTTACAAGGCATCCCCAACTGTCAGCTTCCTTGAACACAATGTATTTAATAAAAAGCCATTAAGCCTTGTAAAGCTGTCAGAAATCTAAATGACACTTGTAATAAAATCTTGTCGGGTGACCTGTTCCGGTTAATCAGGTCCAGTGACATCATCGCCCGCAGATCTGTCTGGTACCCAGGGCGCTAGGTATATTTAGACAGCTTTATGATCCACACGGATTTGAGTTATTAAAATTGTACAGTTTTGCAAGGAATTTGGGATTTAATAAAGCAGTGGAGAAACTACAAAAGGAGCAATAACCCTCCCCAAAGCCAATCCTCCCGTGTGTTGGGGGCATGTGCTCAGGCTAGTGGCCAGGCGGGGCCGATGCCAGACCCTCACATGGGTCATTCTACGAACCCACAATGTGTCTATCTGGCGTTTGGTAGGCTAGCAAATATATTATACTGAACCCAATGACTCCAAGGTGGTGAATTGTGCTTAAATGGAAAGATTTATGGATATATTCAGATTACAAGAAGATATTACTACCAATGGCATATTAGCTCTAATCAGCCTTCTTTGAGCAAATAAACTGCTCGATTGTAAATATCTTCGTCCCTGATTACCAGCCTGGGCAGTTTTCAGAGCTCTAGTCTCTTAAAGGCGTATCTTTACTTATCTTGAACTACAAAAGCCAGCCTTCATGTAACAATCAGGATGAGACAGAAGGACAGACATAGACAAGGGATATCTATTTGCTCAATAATCTATAAATTTAGACTAATGGGGCAGATATCAAAAAAATGTGTTGGGCGCAAGGTAAATAAATCACACCTGGTCTCCTGGCATAAACTGGCACAGTGTTCCTGATATTTCAGTCAAATTATTCCATTTGTTTTTAAAGATATTTTAATCCCACATGACCTCAAACTTCCCGTGAACCAGGGCCTGGACCCAAGGCCGCCCACGGCCTTTGCAATAAATCCGTTGTCTCCCTTCCCAGACCTCAACCCAGCTCCATAGATCACCTCTCCCTGCATCTTGCTTCAATTACTCAATTAACTGCAGTAAAGTTCTTGTAGGTTTTGCAGATGTTGCTTTATTATCAAGGCCTCAGACGAACAGGAGAGTTCAGGAGCTGAGGTTATAGGAAGGTTGATGGGGGAAGGGCCAGGATGGGACGAGGGGATATTCCCAGCAACCGCTGGGGCCAAAGCCCGGATAGGGGCACTGTCCCCCCCCCCCCCATTTCCCTGTACGTGTAAGTGCTCGTGGCTTAGAGAATGTGTGATGTTATCTCACTGAGAAACTGCTTGAGAGAAGTAGGTATTCCACCTTCCTATGAGATAATGCTGTGATTAACAGATGCTTAATTGGGTCATTTATCAAGAACAGGACCTGCCTCCAAGTCAGTGGGCTAAGTAAATTATTACCCACCCTCCAGGTGTTGGACTGGCAGATCTATTACTCTTCTCGAAATGGTCTTCAGAAGATTTTATATGAAAAGATGATTTATTTCCCAAAGGAATTCTATTGTGCTCTTATTTATCCAGAATGTAGCAAGCAGGGTTGTGCTTGGCTCTTACTTCCTTCGTGCACAAAAGACTATGGGAAATTAGAATCATGGAGCGGGTCAGAGCCAGAAGGACACTTAGAACTCGACTAGTACAGACTGGCCATTTTACAGATGGCAACATTGAGCCTTGAGCAAACTATGTCATATTATATAGCCACTTAGCACATTGCCAGAGGGTTTTTTTTTTTTCCTGAGGCATGATTTCTCTAGCTGGTATAATAAATGTCCTAAAAACCAAGAATTTAATTCTGAGTGAGACGTTACACTTTAGAGTGGGGTTTCTCAACCTCAGCAATATTGACACTCGGGTGGGATCATTTTGTGATGGGGGCTTTCCTCTGCGTGGTAGGGACACGCATTCTGACCTCCAGCCCCTAGATGCCGGGAGCACCCTCCCTTCCAGTTAGGACAACCAAAAATGTCTCCCAACATTGAAAATGCCACCCACCCCACAGGAAGAAAAACTACCCTGATTGAGAACGAGTGCTTTAGGGTCTTAGCATTGTCATCATCATCATCACAAAATTAATGATCTGAATAATAGCAGCTAATGTTTCTTGAGTGCTACACCTGGCTAAATACTTGATACACACATTTAATTTTACACGGCTCCATTATGTGGGTATTATTATCACTCTATTTTACGAGTGAGAAAATCTAGGCTCAGAGACATCTGTCCAAGTCCATGTGGCTCGTAAGTCCCAGAGCTGGGGTGCAAACTGTAGAGCTCCTATCCACACCACTGAGTAAAGAACCAGGCGGCTGAATTTGGATTTGTTAGGAAGTGGTAAAACTGTACAATGTCATTTCCCATTATTCCTAGCAGTGAGCTTGTCTTTAGGAATCTGTTGGTGTAGGGGCGCCTGGATAGCTCCACTGGTTAAGTGTCTGGCGCTTGATCTGGGGCTCAGGTCATGATATCTGGGTCTTGAGATCGAGCCCCATGTGAGGCTCCTTGCTGGGGTGGATCCTGTTTACGATTCTCTCTCTGGCCCTCCAACCCCCACCACTGCTCTCTCTCTAAAATAAATAAATAAATAACATTCAAAAAAAGAATCTATTGACATAATAAGTCACCTTCCCACACTCCAAGGGGAAAAAACAATGCCCCATGTGGCTTGTCAGTGTTAGTGACTGGTTTCTCTGTAGATTACAGTGTGCTGTCTTTCCAGCATCCAGACAAAACCCAGAGCTGGTCCACATCATGGAAAGAAGAAGTCAAGACTGTAAGCACAGAACAGAGTTAGGAATTTCTCCTTCTCCTCCTCCTCCTCTTCCTCCTCCTCCTCCTTCTCCTTCTTTTTCTTTAAGGATTTTTTCTTTATTTAAGAGAGAGTGGGAAGGGGCAGAGGAAGAGGGAGAAGCAGGCTCCCGGCTGAGCAGGGAGCAGGACCAGATATGGAGCTTGATCCCAGGACCCTGAGATCATGAACTGAGCCGAAGTCAAACACTTACCGACTGAGCCCCCCAGGCGCCCCCAGAGTTAGGAACTTCTGAACAATTCTATTGCACTGAACAAATATCTCTTGTGCTTGTTCAAAATTTTCAAAGATGTGGAGCCTGGTCTTGTTCCTACGCTGAGGCAGATCGCTTTCCCAGACCAGGGAGCTGCCTGAGAGCTGGGCTATGAAATTCTCAGATGAAAAATGATGCAGCCACTGCCCCTCAGGATAGAGTGGGTTTCATGCCAGGAAACTGATTCAGTGTAAAACGGTGATTTGAGGAGAGATACCGCCCCGCGATGGATCTGTGATGTTGATGTCTGAGTGTATCTATCTGGGTGGCTCTGGGCATGGAATTTGGGGGATGAAATGAAAGAATGTCTTTGCAAGAGTGTGAATAAAGCCCAGTACTCCAACCCTTGATAGTTTAACATCAGAATTTCTCTCATCTGTAGCACTTGCTCTGGGTGTTATGGACTAACCATTAGATTAACTTGATTTAACCATTTCTACTTCCATTTATTTTATTCTATTTTCAACTGTATATGTATGTATGTACATTTGTTAGTGTGTGTGTGTGTGTGTGTGTAAGTGTGTGCATGTATACAAATATATGTATGCACATAGTGGTTGTTTTCTTTGGTCAGTCATGCCAAATCTTTCTGAAAGAGGCAGATATAAGCCAGAAAACAGTGTCAATTTAACAGCTCAAGTGGATAGGCTTCACTATGGAGGTTTAGGGGACCAGTAATCACTATGCAATTCCCTCCTTCTTTTTCAAGATGTATTTATTTATTTTAGAGCGAGACAGAGAGAAGTAAAGGGGCAGAGGGAGAGAGAATCTCAGACTCCACGCTGAGCACAGAGCCTGACCTGGGGCTTGGATCTCATGACCCTGAAATCACAACCTGAGCCAAAACCAAGGGTCAGATGCTCCACCAACTGTGCCCCTCTGGTGCCCTTGACTCTCTCTTTTTTAAGGAAACACTCCAGTAATGTCCGCACCAGTGTTCCCGAGGGCAGCCGAGTGCTGTTGGCACATGGCTGGAAGAGAAGGTCAGCGGCTGACACCCCACGCCAGGGGCGCGCTCCTGGACAGGTATGCTTGCGGGAACATCTGTCTGCTTGCCACCACCTGTTCTGTGTTTTTCATTCCAAAAAGACCCCTTGTCTGTCAAGTGAGACGGTGCATAAAAATACTGCCAACCATGAGCATTTTTCAAAACTCAGTCTGTTCTCATCTCAGTCATTTACTGTAATTTTCCCATCCGAGCGAATACACCAAGGAGACATGCAAGGGATGTGAATCCTCATTAGAGTAGGTTCCAGACACTGGCATGAATCTGAGGTTGAGAGAGGGAGAGACATCCCTCCTGGATTTGAGACCCTGCTTGCTGTCCAAGGCATACATTTTCTTTCCTTCTTTTTTTTTTTTTAAGACTTTATTTATTTATTTGACAGAGAGAAACACAGCTAGAGAGGGAACACAAGCAGAGGGACTGAGAGGGGGAGAAGCAGGCTTCCTGCTGAGTAGAAAGCCCAATGCGGGGCTCGATCCCAGGTCTCCAGGATCATGACCTGAGCTGAAGGCCGTCGCTCAACCAACTGAGCCACCCAGGTGCCCCTAAGGCATACATTTTCTTCACTCTGTGGAGAGAGGTGCTGGTGGTCATATGTGGACGGCACCCATGACCTCAACCATAACGATCAAAAGGATGGCATAAGGGAGGTCTTTAACCCACAAGGAAGACGGAACTAGATAAAGCTGAGAGAGATTAAGGACTCGTTCAGAGTCATTCGGTCAACACATGACCACATTTGGCTGCGCATCTTGCTCTGTCTGGCCTCAGACTCAGCATTTCCCCATGATGTTTCACATTAGATGAAACAGTCCCAGAACCTTCCGCGGGCCACCTTGCCGCTGGGACGGTGGATGTGGCTTTACGGGAGGCCCGTGGTTCTACCTCTGCCTCTGGGGGCGCTGGTGGGGACCCGCTTCGGCATCTCTCCTTTGCAGCCGCCCATAGGGCAGGCCGGGGTTTGCTCTGCCCCCTTCCTTCATCTGTGCTCTTCCACTGCTTCTCTCCTAGGCTCTAGGGCCCAGCAGGCGGCCCACTGCCCCGCGCAGCCCCTGGCCCAGGCCCACGCAGCGGTGCAGGCCTTGTAAACCCTGCTGACGGGCTGTGGATCGATTGGGGCCCAGTTGTGACGGGTGTGGAAGGACTTGCTAAGTTGCTTCTGACAACTGAGCGCCTCGTCCCCTCACCGGGCCCGGCCTGAAGTCAGCAGCTCATCACACACCTCCCCACCCACAGGGAGAGGAGAGAAAGGCAATCATTTCAGATCCTGGGATGTGAAAACTGCCTATTGGCTGTCCCCTCCTCACTCCCCCTGCCTCTGCCCTTTTCCTCTAGCCTCCCCTGAGGTGACAGAGCCTATAGCTTGAGAGGAGGCCGCTCTGGTGTTTCAGCCACTTCGGGGTGGGCGTGCAGGCTGTCCCCAAGGGAGGCAAATGTCAAAAATGGTTCCTTTTGGGAAGAGGGCATTTTAGTTGAAGGGAACATTTGCTAGCTTTGGCTGTTGTTAAGTCCCACTTGAACACAAACTTGGTCCACCGGGAGGAAAAGGTGTGGTGGTGTGGAGACTCATGTGACTGGAGGGGGCCCTCCACTGAGCAGACAGAAACCAGACCCATTGTTCCCTTGCAACTTATGTCACATGTCCTGGGCTTGGGTAGAATCAATAGCTTGACCCCAAACAGCATTAATAATGATGCTAACTCACTCATTCCCCGGCTCTTTATTTAGTACCTACTGTGTCCCAAGTGTCAGAAGAACAGTGGTGGCCCAATGGGGAGGCGCTGCCTTCGAGAAAAGAAAAGGTTAGTGGGTATCAGAGATAAGTATTAATCAGATATTTCCACAAGTATGTCTGTGAGGAAAAACTGGCTTAAGGCCCATGAAGGAAAAGGAAAGAAGTACAGTGAGAGCTGAAGAGGGGACTCAATTTGGACTGGGCACCAGACGGGCTTTTCTGAAGGAGAAGCTGACTTCTGAAGGACTTGAGTTGGGAATAAGTAGTTCAAGGTAAAGAAGAAGAGCAGCATGTGTGAAGAAACTGGAAGAGGAGACAGGTTGCTTCGACTGAAGCTCTGAAAAGAAGGCTGAAGTGAGGGCAGGATTCCTCAGGTTGAAGCTGACAGGACTTTCCAGAACTCACAAGATGGCAAAGGCTGGCTTTATACAAAACTGTGAGGTGACCTCTCTTCACTGTTTCTCTCCAGCAGTCTCTTCTCCCAGAGGCCTGTCCTTACCCTCAACCCCTCTCCATAAACCCTGCTCTCAAGAAATAATCTCAGGTATTGACTTAAATCTAAAAAAAAGGAAGGAAGGATAGAAGGAAGGAAGGATAGAAGGAAGGAAGGAAGGAAAGAGGGAAGGAAAGAAAGAAGAGAGCAAGAGGAGAGAAAAGAAAGAAAGAAAGAAAGAAAGAAAGAAAGAAAGAAAGAAAGAAAGAAAGACAGAAAGAAAGAAAGGAGGGAGGGAGAGAGAGAGGGAGAGAGGGAGGAAGGAAGGAAGACCAGCCTCCTGCTAGGTACTTATGAGAGTTAGAGATGAGAGGCTGTGGTCTTTGCTGAACCATCTGTAAGATAAGGACCCAGGAGAGGGGATTGTGGGAATTCAAAGACCACATGGCCACCAGGGGAGGTGGTTGGGGGTTTCTTATAGGAGATAGATTTCTGCAGATTACCCTGGTGACAAGTTAAGAGAACTATCTGGAAAGAAGGCCTGTGTCTCCTCTTCATGGAGCTCCATTTCTCAAGCCTAATATCTGATGGTGAAACACAAGGAATTTTAGGGACAGGGAGGAAACTCTGGGAAGGAGAGGGGCCCCTTTTTTGCAGAAGAGCCCATGCTCGCTGTGAAAAGAAAAGGCTCTTCCCTCTGGTAGGCTCCCCCCCCTCCTTGCACTGAAGAAAACTGTCAAGATAGAACTCAGTGTCATGGTGCAATAAAACAGAAAAATATATCCCCAAACCTGGGTCTTGCTCCTGGAGACCTTCTGAAGGAGGGTGGGGTTCAGACCCAGACTGCTCACTGCTTCCTTACTATTTCTTCCAAACTGGGCTCCTACTTTCTTTGCTGGTCTTTTGGGCAGACGGATGTGCCAGTCAGTCTGTCTGTCTGTGGCTTGGCTATGTTATCAGGAGCCTCCCAACCCGCTCCCGTGGCAGAGTGTGTGTCCATAAAGGTGGTGAAGCCAGCAAGCAAGTTCTGAGAAGCAGCTGCCGATGGGCCCAGCGCTCCCTTTCCTGCTGATGGTCTCCAGGTGGGCTCTCCTCGCACCTGCCGCTCCAGAGGAGGGAACTGCATTCCAAGATCGGTCCCTTGCCCCAGATCACAGTTTATACCGATGCCTTTGACCTCAGCGCCCGCCCTCTCGAGCTCTGGCCAGCCTGGGCTCTGTCTCTGAGGATTTTTCCAGCGCCCTGAGCAATTGCTAAAGCAAGGCAGGTCCAGCCAGCTGGGGTGCTCTGAGCAGGGTTCTCCAAGGTCCCGGGAGCTCCATTTTACAGATGGGAAGGCTGCCGGCGTGGAGGGCAAAGGTGTGGAGGGAAGTGGGTAAGTGAATTCTTCCGGCCCCGGAGGGAGTGGTGGCGGCTGGAGCAGTCTGCGCGGGCGCGGGCCGAGTTTCCACCCGGCTGCCTCAGCCGCGCTCGGAGAGCCCAGCTGATAATTGCTCATTATGTGCTTAATCTGGGCACAGCGAGGCCTGGCAGCGGCATTGCATCACATCAAAGCGAGCTCTTCAAAGGAGCAGAAAGCTGGCCTCTGGGGTAATTAGCAGAGGGCCTATTCTCTCCTGCTCTGGACAGTTAGAGGGGTTTCGGGCAAAGTCCAAAAAGCACCAAGCAAAACTCAGAGTTGTCAACTCTGCTGAACCAGGACAGGCCAGGCAATGACTCAGATCACTTTTGAAGGTTTTTTTTTCCCTCTTTTATAAACTGCTAAGATGTTTTTCTGCCTGGCTGGCCCAGATGCTCTGATCTACTGATTGTCCTCTGCTTCCCTGGGACCCCGTGCACGGTCTCCCAACTGGCATATTCTTCTTCTGGGGGAACCTGGTGGAACACACACACACACACACACACACACACACACATGCACGCACACGCACTCAGGCTACACACACGCACACACCGACTCGTCACCGCCATAACCCAAAAAGAAAAGCTTGAACGAAGGTGACACAGCCTGGCTTGTGTAGAGAGGTGCTTGGAACCCGGTCACGATGACTCAGTTTCCCCAGGGGCCTACGTGGAGGGGCCCCAGGGGGCAGCCCTGGCTTGAAGAGTGTTGGTTCATCCATCAGAGTGGAACTCAGTCGGGGACGATGGGCCTGGCGAGAGGCTGCTGAGAAAATCACGGGGCCAAGCCGGTTGCTTAAGCGAGACCCGCCTTCTCCTTCGCGTGGCGGGAGGGGCCGGGCAAGGTGATGTTCTGCCTCAAATCCCATTTGCAGTCCCCTTTCGCACAACCAGGTACCCCACCGGCATGGCGCAGAAGTGCAGAAAGTGCTAAGAGACGTTATAATGGAGTCTGGTATCTCTTCTCGGTGGCCTGTGGGGCACTCAGGCTAACAGGCCTGAGAGAGGTTGATCTGCGAGCAGAGATGGTGCTGCCCTGGCCAGCGGGGTACGGGCTGGCCTGCGTGGGGCAGGCGGGGCCGGGCCGCTTCCAGGGCTGCCTGGGGCAGGGGAAAGCAGACGGCTTTTCACCGTGGCTTTAATAAATGACAAAGTTTCTCACGCTTGAAAATTTGGAAAAGAACTTGCCGTACCTGTCTCTTAATCCTACTTAAAGAATGGGTATCTTCAATGCTGGGCTCATGAAAGTGGCAGAAATTGAGCCAATGAGGAAGGTGTTCTCAGTCGTTGAACAAAATCCTGCAGATGAGGACATGGACGGGGATCACCGTCAACAGGGATGTGATCTTTCCTAGAAGTAAGACCATCTACCTTGTGTTTGCTGATAATGCAGACCTTCACCCAACATTTATGATTTCTGAGCATGGAGCATCCTTGTGCCAGTTATTTTGTTAACAATGGAAAATAAATAATGTAGTGGGCACTCTAATAAAAGACTGGGCATTCTTACTCCCCCAAAAGGGGACCCCTGACCCCGACACTGCTGCTTCTCAAATGATTTAATGCAGGGTGAACTCTCATTCCCTTCTCGGAATCTCTGCCCCTGGCTGCAGGCACTCCATCCTGCAGTCTGTTCTGTCCTCACATGCTCCGTCTGCCTTCCGTGATTCACGAGCCCCACGCTGAAAACACGAGCCTTTAAAATTACTTCACAAAGTACCTGCAGCTTTGCTAATCCTCAGGTGTGAACAAGCCACACCTGCTCAATGTTCCCTCGGTGGGTGTGCTAACCCTGGGAAGTCACATGAGCCCCTTCTACTGGAGCAAGGCCTCATGGAAAGAGAGCTCGAAGGCCAGAGTGTAAGCCTGTCACAGACCGGCTGGCTGAACTTGGGCAGGCCAGCTTCAATTTGCTCGCCTCTAGAATGGGTGTGGGGTGCTAGAGGGGACTGAGGCTGGTGTGAAGCCTTCTGGACTGGAGATGCACCTACCTTGGTCTTCCCATAATCCTTTGCCTCCTCCACTATGGGCACTGAGCTATTTGTCCACAAGTCTTCCCCCTTCAGCTCAGGTTTCTAGAGGACAAGATCTGAGCTTCATTCTCTTGTCTCCAAAGAAAATGCCTACACACAGCAGTTGCTCAGTAAATGCTTAGTCGATAAGCAAGCCCTCAGGTGACTACCTTGAAGAATGAAGACGTACATGGATTAATGGGTATGATCAGGACAGACGCACTCATGGATGGGCTCAGGAGCAAAATGAAAATGTAGAACAACTTGTTTAAAAATTATGAGGAATTTTAGGACAGCAGCAACAGAGTACTGAGCCAGGTGCAGGGCCTTTCAGAGGGCGGGGCCAGTGTCCCTGCATGGGTCACACTTCCACAGAGCCATCCTGAGCCCTGGGAACTGTGTTGCTGAATGATGTTGTACTAATCTGCTTGGGCCACCGGAGCAAAGCACCACCGTCTCGGGCCCTCAACTATGGGAATTTATTTTCTCACAGCTCAGAAGGCTGGAAGTCCAAGATCAAGGTGTCAGTAAGGTTGGTTTCTTCTGGGGCCTCTCTCATTGGCTGGCAGGTGGCCATCTTCTCCATGTGTCCTCACACCCTTTTCCTTCTGTGTCCTAAATCTCCTCTTCCTACAAGGACAGAAGTGATAATGGCTGAGGGTCTACACCAGAGACCTCATTTTAAACTTACAGGCTTTATTTCTGAATAGAGGCACATTCTCAGACACTAAATGTTAGGACTTCAACATAGGGGTTTTGGAGGGGGTAGGATCTAGCCCATAAGATGCCATCAAACACAAATGCTCTTAGGAATGTCATTCTGAATCTGCTCTCACCCTCTCCTGCAGACATCTGTGTCATGCCTCGGTTTTGCTGGTCATGAAAGAAAAGGAGAAGGAAGTAAAACTCATCATTCATTTCACCATCCAGTGGTTAATGTGTTGATGGGATTGTTTCCATCTTTCTTCAGTACATGTGCATCTTGATGGTACCAATGAGACTGTCCATTCAGTGTCTTATAAACTGCCTTATAGTTTATCTATATACCCCTCTTCTGCCCCACTGCATATTTTGAATCAGTTTTTGGAATTTTAGCAGCGGCCATCTCATCTTCCAAATGCATCCACGGTTCTCAGATGCTGAAGGCACATCCCACAAGGGTTGGAAACTCCTCTGCCCGGGTGATTGCCTCGACAAGGCTGTGTTTGGAGGCCACCTCAGGGGGCTCAGACCGCAGAGGAATGAACCCACCCAATCCGTGTCAGCCACCGCCATTTCTGACACTCCATCGGGCCAGAACATGGAACGGAAGGGGGAGCGTGAAGAGTAGGACTGTGGTTTCCAGGAGGAGCCTCCATCTGTCTGCAGTGTTTAAAGGCTAATTACAGTGAATGTGATGGCTGGGCATCCATTCCTTAATATAGTTCCCTCAAGAAATAACCATTTAGTCCACCAATTATTCTATCTCTTTTAGAGATACTTTCTCAATTGCAAAAGAATCTAAGAATACAATTGGCATACTTGATAAGTGCAGTATCTTGTTTAGGAACTTCGGCTGGGAGGAAGAAAGCAATTAAACTGTCAAAATGTAATTGTTTCTCATATTTAATTTAGAGTGGTTCATTCCCATTTACTTTTCATGGTTCTGGAGTTCAAAGCAAAGAAAGTTACCAGGACAACTGGTAGTTACGAAATGAAGACGTGAGCCTCGGAGCGAAAGCGGCAGCTGGGAGCTGCTCCTCTCTCCAGTGATTTTTGCCCAAACAACACAACACGATGCTCCATTTCCCAGACCCCTGTAGCACAGAACAAGCCAGTCGGGGAACACTGGACCATTTTGATTAGAGAAATACACTGACTGAGTGGTAACTCCAAATCCCCCCAGATGAACAGTGTGTGTGTGTGTGTGTGTGTGTGTGTGTGTGGCTACAGTGAGTTCTTGCTGTATTTAGGTGCCTCTTAACTTCTTTATAAGTATAATCTAAGGATCATTGTTAATCAGTTCTCTCCAAGTGAAAAGTCACCCATCCATCCACACTGGGTGGGGACGTAAATGCCACTTCTTCTGGGAACATGTATTAAGCACTGGCTTGGTGCATTGGACTAGGCTCCTGGGAGCTGGAGATGGGCACAACCTGATTTCTCTCATCAAGCAACCCAGAGACAAGTTCAGAGGCGAAGAGATCCTTTTGCTTGGGTGTCATCTGCACTGATATCAAGGTAGGAGAGGATAGGCATGTGGCCTTAACTGAGGGGAGAGCACCCCGGATGGCTCCTAGGAGGAGGCGGGGAAGTGGAATTTAATTCAGCAAATATTCATTGCCTGCCTTGCTTGGGGGCACAGTCCAGGTACAGAGTCTGTGCTCTAGAAAATTCTGGCAAGTGGAGAGATGAAATAAAAATAGGAAAAGGGAGCACAGAGTCATAGAAGCTCCAGAAATGTTTGGCAAATGAGTGAAATGTAAAAAGATTAATAGTAAGCCCTGCGAACAATGTCAGGATGAGTAAGGCCTGGCCATGTACCAAGCCACTTCTTTTTCTTTCTTTCCTTCCTTCCTTCCTCCCTCCCTCCTTTCCTTCCTTCCTTCTTTCCTTCCTTCTTCCTTTCCTTCTTTCATTTTTCTTTCTTACCCTCCTTTCTTTCTTTCTTTCTTTCTTTCTTTCTTTCTTTCTTTCTTTCTTTCTTTCTTTCTTTCTTCCTTCCTTCCTTCCTTCCTTCCTTCCTTTCTTTCTTTCTTTCTTTCTTTCTTTCAAGATTTTATTTATTTATTTGACACACAGAGAGAGAGATCACAAGCAGATGGAGCAACAGGCAGAGGGAGAGGAAAAAACAGGCTCCTTGCTGAGCAGAGAGCCTGACTCGGGGTTTGATCCTGCAACCCTGGGATCATGAAGTGAGCCGATGCTCAACAGACTGAGCCACCCAGGCGCCCCACCATTTCCTTTTCATAGTGTTTCTTTTTTTATTTAAAAAGTAATGCATGTCAAGAAGGGTACAATATCACATTTGTGGTATTCTGGCCGACAACACAACCTGAATTAATGATGACAGAATATCAGACAAACCCAATTGAGGGATATTCTGCAAAAAATAACTGGCATATGATCTTTAACTATGTCATGATCAAGAAATACAGAAAAGGCTCAGGAGCTGTTGCAGATTAAAGGAAACTACATAGGAATTTCCTGAGTTTGCTAAGCATGTCATTCACATATTTGGGAGTAAAGAGGTATGATGGCCCCAACCTCTGCTCAAATGGGAGAACATGAAGTAGGGGGCTGGTAACGCAAGACCAAATGGGGTCCAATGGAATCATTAGGTGAATCTGTGGTACAGGGCTTCTGGAAGCCTCTTTTGCTATTCTTGCCACTTTGCTTTAAGTTGGAAATGACATTAAAATAAAAAAGTTAAAAAAAATGGGCTCTTTTTAGAAATTTTGGAGAATTCAGAAAGACGCTTGGCAGCCTAAATAATTCCATGTCATCCTTCAGAAACGACCACATTGAACCATTTGTCATTTTTCCCCAGGCTCCTTTCTGGGCATCTTACGGTATTTAGAATGTACTGGGCAACCTTTTAACTGTGCACGAAATGACGTGTTTTGAGCACCACTTGTGGTTATGGGCACACATTGGCGAGGAGGTCTGACTTGCTTACTAACATGTTTGGTTTGGAAAGAGGGATTCTCATCCCGAGATGCGCGTGTTTGACAGTTTTGGCGGCAGCTGCTGACTGCTTTTGCTGCAACAGCCAGGCCCGGCTCGCGCTCTGACAGTCGCAAGCCCTGGACGCAGTTCCCACACCATCCTCTGGCAGCACTTCAACCGCTGGTCTTTTTTGGTCTTTGCTCTTCTTTGAAAATTGGTGGGAATGTGAAATGTGTTGAAGTCCCTGGTACTTTGTCTCTCTCTGAGCCATCTTGAAAGCAGGATTTCCAAACAGCATCGCGATTGAAACCTTGAGCCCGATCAGTCTTTGCTGGGGTGGGGGGTCGGGGGGAGAGCTGTCCTGTGCATTAAAAATGTCCAGCAACATCACAGGCAGCTACCCACCAGATGACAGTAGCATTCCCTTTCCTCCCCAGTTGTAACCCAAAATGTCCCAAACATTGACGAATGTCTCTTGGAGGGGACAACTATGTCCCTATTTGAGAGCCATTGCTCTAAAGCCAGAGAACACAGAGGGAATGGGACCCCATCCATAGTTTCATTTCCTCATTGAAACAGATTGGGTGGGATAGATGGGAAGAAAGAGCCCTGGGGCCAGGGGTAACTCTGCCTCTGCTTCCTCTCGGCTCAATGGGGAGATTAACACCTGCCCTGTCTGCCTCCTGGGAGATTAAGTGATGCATGTGATGCGGTGAGCCTACACAGGGCTTGGATGTAGCTGGCGTGCAACACTGTAGGGTTCTCTTGGCGTGAGAGTAAAACATGCAACAAAGTCACTGCGTAAACTCAAAAGAATACTGAGGTGAAGTTCAGGATTTGTCATTCGTCCTTAAGTCGTTGCCCAAATGTCAATAGATCTAGAAAATTGTGACAGTGACAATATTATGCTTTGTTTCACCAAAGCAATTTTATTTTTCTGGGGACACAGGAAAAGATTCTATTTCCCAGACTCCTTCGCGGTTAGGCAGGCCAGGAGACTGTGTTCTGGCTGAGGGAGTATTAATGGAAATGAGGTCGCCATTTCTGAACCTGGCCCCTAAACCCTGCTGGGAGGGGTCCATATAATCTTTCCACTTATTAGTCAGCCAGATTTGGTCTGGTGGGGGGGGAATCTCTGGATCCTAGGGGACAATGACACTACTAGAGAGAAGGAGATGTGTCCCTGTAAAACCACATGAAGCGTACTCTTCCCCAACAGAGTGACAGGAGCAAGACATAAAACATAGCTGTGTTCAGCTACTGAGGTTTCAGAGGCTCCTGGCTACATGGTGACTAGCCTTTCCTGACTACTGCCGGGGTACCAGAAAGCAGCGCTGGGAGACACCCTGAGGAAAACAGTTGAGAGCAGATGAGATTTTGTCACAGTCACTCATGGAAGAATGCACAGGCTTCTCAGAGTAACTAAGCTACTTCCACCTCTGTGCCTTTGGTCTTCTCGTTCCTACCCCTGAAATTCCTCCGCTGGGTACAGTCTCCTTTCATATCCATGTTGTTTATTCTTTCTGGTCAAGGACCACCTCTTCCAGGAAGCCTTCCCTAACTGCCTAGGGTGGAAGTAGTCCTTCCCTCCCATGGACTCTAGTTCTGATCTGTAACGCTCTCATGGCTTTGTTTCAGTTATTTGCCAACCTTTGTCGTTGATCACAACTGACCCTTTTAAAGGACCACCCCATGGCCTATTTACCTTTTCACCCCCAATCCCCTAAATATACCAGCATAATAAGATCAAACTAGCAGCACACTATTAATACTATTAGCAGATGGGTTTAACTATAGCTTTCTCGAAGAACACACCAAAACCACCATCAGGAAGTGAATTACAAAGACACTGGTCATTGCTCGCCATTAGTTGACTGCTCAGCCAGTGCAGGGCTTTGTGAGGGGACCCTTGACACAGGCCATTTCGTAGAACCCCCTCAATGGTCCTGTGACTTTGTTGTCTTTATTATCCCCATTCCCAAGGCCCCCTTAAAACCCAATGCTTAATGTATCACAAAGGCTCTTCCCAGGAAACCTACCAGGTCACCTCTTCTGCCTCCTGAGCTCTAAGCTGAGGGTCTAGGGGCAAAGATGTGAAGGAGGGGACACAGCCCCTCATCTGTAAAATGGGATGAGCTGTTCCATGTAGGGTACTCAGCCCAGCGGCCAGTGCCCGTGCTGGCCAAGCATCCGTGAAGTGATTAGTGTTTTGGGACATGGCCCATCCACGCCTCACCTCGCCCCAGAGAAACAGGTGTTTCCAGCCCCTGGCCAAAACACCAGACACCGATGGAGACAGAAGGTAGAGATTTTGAAAACAAGACCCACCATCAACAGGTGCAGTCAGAATTTGAATCAGGACAGAGAAGCTGTGATTTTCCAAGGTTGCTTTAGACAATCTCCTGCTACCTAACACAGGGCTTAGGAGAGCTCTTCATACAGCCCTCAGAATAGAGTAAATCTTATAAGGGCCTTCCCTGATGCCCTCTCAGAAAAAGTAGCATTGCATCATTAAAATATGTTTTTTTTTCTTACACTTCCCAAGTATAGTAACTCCGTTTGGAAAAATGCTCTTGGCCGGTAGCTGCCGAGGTAGGGAGATGGCAGCCTACAAAGTGATGTTCCTTTACTCTTTAATGATAGAAAGGTAGCCTTGGGCACGACTGCTGCTCTTCTCCACTGGATGGTTTGTAGATGTCTCTGTGAAACGTGGGCCTTACTGGCTTTTTCAGACTGCAGGAGTCCTCAGGAATGTGCAGAACACTGGCCTTCACCTGCAAACCCTTGCCAACCCGGTGGCCTCCTGCGTTCTACCAGTTCTGTTTACTCTCCAGCGAAGAAAGTATTTTAGGAAGTATCAATAAGAGAAAGTGGACTCCTGGCTACACGCTTGTAACCTGGGGCTAAATGCTGTAATCGGGCATTCCAGCTGTGTGACCTGGAGCGAGTAACTTAACCTCTCTGAGCCTGATTCCTAAGTAAAATAGAGAAAATAATAGAGCTAGCTCCGCTGGACCGTTACTGAAGTCCAAGTGAGATCAGCAAGTAAACTGAAGGCTTGCGGCCGTGCGGCGCAGTGGTTAGTAACAAGGTTCTTGCTGATGTCACGAATGTGGATATTTGTTATAGGCGGTAGCGCCTGTGCCTCTTGTATGCCTGAAATTATACACACTGGGTTCTTGAGATGAGTAAAACTGCACGAGTGTAAAAATAACACAGGGGCTTGTGCGTGTGTTCGTGTGCACAGAGGTGTGCAGGATCTTGGCAGGACATTCTCTCCTGCTCTTCTGGCCCCTTGTTTGGGCCATCCCAGGCAGCACAGCTCCAATTTCTTTCTCTTGCTCCCTCCACATCCCCTCTCGCCTTGGCACACGTTGATTCACCTGGTTACCCGCAGCAACGTTCCTACCTCTCCTGCAATACTGCCTCACGCCTCCCTCCGCATCTGCTCTCAGCAGCCCATAATCCTCTTATCACACTTCATCTGTCCTCTTCTGTCTCCGCACAGTGTGCTGCCCCCAACTCACTACAATTTTCTTCCTGAAGCTCCCTCTCTTCCTCCTTCTTGCCTTCCCCGTTTAAATCTGGCCTCCATCAGCCATTCTCTTCCACGCCCCTGGAAGGTGCAGGGATCTTCCCGTCTGCTCTTTCGGCTGGGTTTCTGCCCTCCCCTCTGGGCTCAGCTGGCCCTGCTGGCCGAAGCCCACTGTTTGATCCTGCTTGATCTGTTCAGGGCTTTAAAGGGCCCGCTTGCTACTTCTGATCAAAATAGCTTACATATCTTGAGCATTGATTACGTGCCAGCGGCTACCTGCAAGCCTTTCAGGTAGTGGTGGGGCAGGTGCCACATCCTCATTCTGTACATGACAGCACCGATGCTTGGAGAGGCTGAGGCACGTGGCCAGCATTTCAGAAAAAGGAAGTGAGGAGCCAGGATTCTACCCTGGGTGCGCCGGACTCCTGACCCCTCTCGTAACCCAAGCAGAACCCTGTGCTTAGGGGGTTGGAACGTTCAAGGGCTCGGTGCGCCTTCTTGCTCTCTGAGCAGGAACTGGCTGTTCATCAAAGCAGGGCCAGAAAGGAACCTCAGAGCACCCTCCCCCTGGAACATCGCTGACACCTCCTTCTTCCCCGCCCTGTTAGCGAAATCATTTTCACCTATTGCCATGACTCTCATTCTTGACCTGTCTCCTTCCCTTTGCTTGGTGGTCACATGTCCCCTGGCAGGTAGTAGAAGTTGATAGGGAGGTTCAGGACATGAATGATTATTTATTATTTACTTATTTATTTGTAAGAAAGGCAGCTAGCCACATGCAACACCTCGCTTTGGACGTGTCCGGAGTCTTAGAAGCTTGACGAGCCTCCATTCTCCTACAAATGGAGCTTGGGAGCTTGTTTGGAGGTTCTAGCAGGGAGCACAGCTGCTCGTATACCCTTAACCAAAGAACAGTGCTCTTCTGCCGGGCAGGGTCATCTTCTTCCACAAGCACGCAACTTCGTGAGGGACATGCATAGAGTGGTGAGGGAGGAAGGGGACCCCCCTCCAGCCAGATCGACCCTCTGCTCAATGGGGTCACAGACGTCACAGCCAGGCCACTCTCACATCTGGAGCATGGATGATTTACTGGCGATGGTGACAAAAGTAAGCCAGGAACAAAGTTCTCCCTCCCTCGTAACCTCAGTCTGGTTTGGTTCTCTGTGAGCCGTGAGCCCAGTTCTCAACCCCGGATCCCAAAAAGGGTCTTGGGAATTCCCCAGGGCCAGTCCCATAGGTGAGTCACTCAGTGGCCATCCTGTCATCCAGCTCACGCGCCCCGGGAGCTGGCAGCAGGTGTGCCTGGCAGGGCGGCTGCTGAAGGGGTGGGCAGCTCTCACTCCTGGTCTGGGAGGCAAAGCCTGAGCAATACAGGCCTTCTAAGCCAGGAGGTGGTCACAGCCTTTGCTGTGGGCCACGCAGCACGTAGGGAGCTCTGTATATTGGGTCAAGTTTCCTGATGGTGGGCGGCTACCCAGCCCATCGGGTTTTCCTGGGACGAGGTCGTTGGTGTGGCTTTACATGCAAAGCACGCCAGCAGCTGAGGTCTACAAGGCCAGAGCTCTTCTTGCTCATGAACGCTGCCTTACTCAATCCTCACCACATCTATGTCTCACTGCACCTATTTTTCCCAGACAAGGAAACTGAGAAGCAGAAAGCGAATGATCTGTCTGAGGCCAATTAGCTGCGAAAGGGTGGAGTGCAATCTGAGTCTAGCTTGGTCAGATGGAAAGCCCAGACCACACGGCCCCAAGGAAGAAACAGCCCGCGGAGCAAGGGGACGGACAGTGCTGGCCTGCCCAGCCGTGCTCAGATGTCATTACCTTTAGCTTTGCCCTCCTGGGCCGCCAAGTGGTAGCCACTATCTCTGCGAAGGGTTCCCTGTCTAATCTGTTCCTTAGCTCAAGCCTCACGGAGGTCACTTTCTCTGCACCTGCTGGGTGCCAGGAGTGGGCGGGGCATATCAAGGTGAAGACAACAGGGTCTCTGCCCTCAAGCAGACTGTGGGCTGTTGGAGGAGGTGACAGTGGGGCACAAGTAGAACGTGGGAAGTTACCACCTGCTGTGGGCCTCGAGGAGAAAGGAGTTCATTCCAAGAGGGAGGGGAGCCTCTGGGAAAGCGTCTAGGTACAGATGGCCCCTGAGTTGGTTCCTAAAGGATAGATAGCAGGCTAGGGACGGGTTGTTCAAGCGGCTGGATCCAGGGGTGGCCTAGGATCATTGGCTCCTGGACACCATGCTTTGGAGGCTCCATGTTGAGACTAAGGTGACATTTGGAAAACAACAACAACAATTTTAAGTGTCACAGATCTTGCTTTGGACTACTCCCCCCAAAACACTGTGAGGCAGTGTTTATGGGCTCCTGTTATGGAGAGAAGAACCATCCCCTAAGCCTTACTAGTTTCTTATCTTATCTGTGTGATTCTCTCTGCCTCAGTTTCTGCATCTATAAAATGGGCCCAATATAACAGTAGTCCTCACTTCTAGGACATGGCTCACCGTGGACGCTCACTAAATCAAGCTTCTGTCATCATCGTCACCATTCACCATTGTCGCTTCTGTAGCCAGCACCCCGGCAGGAGCTGAGAGGTCTGGTCACCACAGGAAGAGCCCTCAGTCAGCCTCCCCCTCCTCCTTGCACCATCGGCACCGTTTCACCTTCTCTTTTGCGACCCTCCGGATGCACAGGGCAGCCGGTGCCCCAAAAATACAGCGTGTGAGGGAGCAGCGCTCAGAGGGTGGCGTGTTGCGAGCAAAAGAATGTTGGCCTCTCAGCCAAGAGGAGCTGGGTTAAAAAAATGCATTATCTTAAATAAACCTGACCTCAGCCCTGCCACTTTGTGGCTGCATGTCTTCAGGCACCCTTTATCCCTTCTGTCAGCCGGGGTGTCCTCACAGCTCACACCGGATTGAAGAGCACAGTGAGAAGTATGTATGACATTTTCTGGCATGGTGCGTTGCACATACAAGTGTAGGAGTTCCTGACTTCTTCCCCCTCCTCCCTACCCCTCTTCCTCCCCCTCCTCCTCCTCCTTCTCCTTCTCTTCTTCCTCCTCCTCCTCCTCCTCCTCTTCTTCCTCCTCCTCCTCCTCCTTCCCTTTTCTCTCGGAAGTCACCCTTCCCCTTTCTGGCCTGGAGAGTCTGTTTCAGTAGGCCTCTGCGGCCATCCCCCCTCGGCGCCCTGACTATAGGGCCCGGGCAGCAAGCATGCGCCCCTCCGCCGTGGCTGACCCCACAGCCAGCCATCTGATTATGAGAGGATGGAAAGGCCCAGGGGCCTGCGGCTACACACAGAGCTCCCCAGAGCCGAAAGCCAGACATCGGTGTGAACAGGGGCTATCCCTGGGCTCCTGTCACAGCCAGGGGGACCTGGTGGCTGGAGCCTGAAGTGACGCAAGATGACGACACAAGCCAACTTGGAAGTCTCTGGCATGACACGCGCGAAGAGTGGAGCAGGGAGTCCCAGGGAGAGTAGAGGAGCTCGGGCCGGATGGTCTCCCTGGGCGCCGAGCTTTCATCGTGCTCTGTCTCCTTCCCACCCACTCAGCAAACGTTTTTTGGGTGTCAGCTGGGCCAGATGCCCTAGGAAATGAAAATATGGGGGGATTAAAAGGGATGATGAGCCGATCCTTCCTACCAGAGGATTCTATCTAGTGGGGACACAAACAAAAAAGGAAAGCGACCCAGTATACAAACAGAAGTCTGTAATTGCAGCTAGGACTGCATGCTGGCAGGGAGAC